>OX439136.1:24845170-24877670 GCA_949318235.1 Ecdyonurus torrentis | reverse complement strand
ATTGTGCTAAAAATGAGCTAGCATAATTATTACGTACATATATTTCTAGCCATGTAGAGAAATGAGACATAATTATAGTAATGACAATGTTAAATCAGTATAAAATGGTATATTTAAATGTTACATGTATCAGTACATCAATAGCATCAATTTGAGAATTGGGATTATAAAATTCAGCATGATAGATTATCATTAATTTTAGCTGTTACATAATAAGGGCTCCTTTCAAACAATTTTGATATATATGTTTGGGGACTAAAACTTATTTGAAGAAAATTTTGTTACTAGATGAAGTTACTTCTGAAGATACGACAGAAACTACTACTACGACGACCACAACAACCACAACGCCAACAACTACGACGACCACGCCCACCACGACGACGACCACGCCCACCACGACGACGACCACGCCCACCACGACGACGACCACTCCCACTACGACGACGACCACCACAACTACAACCACGCCAACTACTACTACAACCACGCCCACCACTACGACCCAGGCTACGTCCGCTGTTGGAGCTACAAAAGTAAAGAAATATAAATATTACATACATATTTTATATCCTCACAATTTCTGCATCTGCTAAAGAGTGACATAAACAATACTGCACAATGTTGATTTATTGTTATTATTTTGATTGTAATTGATAATTATTTTTTTAAATTTCATGTTCTGCTCTAGCTTATGACATGACTCGTCTTAGCATATCCTTACCATTAGCTAGTGTTCTTGAGTCAAGATTATCACACAATTTTTGTCTGTTCAATGTCTTTAATTATTTGTACAATGTCTCTAACAATTCTTTTGCTCTAGAGTGGCCTTTGTCCCGGCATGCTGTTTACCAGTAACCAATGCTCTCGAGTCAAGATTATCAAAGAATGTACCTTAGACAGCATGTGTCCGGACAGAAAAAAGTGCTGCAGATCTGGATGTGGACTTACTTGTAGATCACCTTTAGGCTGGAGTGAGTTATATGAACATACCTTTAAATTACTAGGTGGCTGGTTGCTATATCTCACCAAATAAACGCTCGCGAAATATAAAATTAACATTAAGTAAAGATAAAATGTTACTTAACGAAGAGGGTAGCCGACAGACCGGAAATCGTAAATAGAGGAACTATATTTTCGCAATAATTATTTGTACATTCTTTATTTCCAGCAAAAAAAAAAAAATTATAATTTTTAAATGAAATCGAGTAAATTTAGAGAATATTTTATTGTTCTGAAAAAAGTTTTGATGATATTTCTAATTAAAAAAAAATTACTTTTGACTGAAATTTGCCGCTAAAATTTGAATTTTGACAATTGCATGTAATCGTTTAAGTTTAGGTGTTATAACTTACATAATATTTGATCGTGTTTTTACATGTTTGACGTAGCTAAACTTTTAACGTTTTTTCTTTACTTAAGTTAATATTATAATTAGCGACCGTCTAGTATGCGAGACATCAGTCGGTCACCTACTCCCTTAAAAATTTTAGTTATGTCAAACACACTAAAAAAAATATATAATCAAATATTGTAGTTATTCTAGTTTAAAGATAGAACGTTAATATTGAAATTGTAGCTCCAGCTTTTAATACAAATATTTTTAAAAAAAAAAAAATTTCAGAAAAAAATTCATTAATTTCACTTGAAAAATGTAGTACGTATTTGTTTTTCTATATATAAGTATCGTATATATAGAAAGAACAATTGTAGGCATATAAAGTTTCTGTTTTGACAACTGCCGCTCCAAGTTGGTCATCCACTACTTTAAGTCAATATCTCTTATGTTTCATAGATGCCATATAGGAGGTTATCGGTATTAAAAAGTTAAAAATATATATCACAGTAATTAGACAGTATGTTATCTCCTATGCTGAGAATGTCAGATCGGTTCCGCGCGCCTCCTGTCTCAAGTGGTTATAACTATACTTGAACAACACTATTCGCAGCGTGTGTTGCATTTGTTTTTTATGACGTGCCTCTATTCAAAACTTGTATTTAAAATCAAATCACAGCTTTAAATCAAAAGCTTTAAGACAAAAAAACATCTCCACGATCCATAAAAGATCGGTGGATATCTTTGGAGCTCACTAGGAATATATCTCACTTTTATTTTGATTTTATTAAATGCAAGTTTGAATAGAGCCGCGACATAAAAACAAATGCAACACACGCTGCGAATAACGTTGTTCAAGTATAGTTATAACCGCTTGAGACAGGAGGCGCGCGGAACCGATCTGACATTCTCAGCATAGGAAATAACATACTGTCTAATTACTGTGAATATATATATTATGCCTAGTACTTATCGTTTAAAAGAGCTTTAGAATTGGTGCAGTAGTTTTCTTAAAAATTGCAAAAAAAAAAAAAAAAAAAAAAAAAAAAATCGTGTTTCTCTCCATAAGCGTAATGATAGATAAGAGGACCCTAATCTTTTCTCACACGCTACATCACCGATAATCTCCATTACTTTTTCTATATAATGATGTATGATTATACGTGAAGATCATAATTTTTTAACAAAAATAAAGGGGAGGTTTCCCCTTCTTTTCTTAGAATTTACATTTCTGTTTCTGAATGTATCAACCAACCAGTGATTAAACAAAATTTTCTCCACAGAGGTTGGTTTTTGTCCACGTAAGCAGACGCAGTGCTCCATACGCCGCTGTGCAGCGGATTCTGACTGCCCCACCTACTACCAATGTTGCTCCGGAGGGTGCGAGTGTGCCTCCGTGTCCGGAACTTACTTCCCTTGGTTTGCCTCTCTTATCAGATACAAACAGATATCAGTTTTTAGGGATTTAAATTAAAATCACTTTATTGTTTGTTGATTTATTATCAATTAAAAATAAATTAACAATAAAACTGTACTTTATTTAAGAATGTGTGAGTGTGTGTGCGTCTGCGTGTTTGTGTTTCATTCATTCATTCATTCATTCATTCATTCATTCATTCATTCATTCATTCATTCATTCATTCATTCATTCATTCATTCATTCATTCATTCATTCATTCATTCATTCATTCATTCATTCATTCATTCATTCATTCATTCATTCATTCATTCATTCATTCATTCATTCATTCATTCATTCATTCATTCATTCATTCATTCATGTCCAGTGAGTGCAAACTCGTTCAGAACGATTTCAACAATTAAAAAAAAAAAAAAAGAAAAAAAAACGTGAACCAACTTTCAGCGTAATGGCCACCGTCTCACTTAAAATAAAATTTGAATATCAAAAATAATTTAAATATGATGTGGAGCATTTTTTAAAGACGATCATTAATATTATACACCAAGATTTATGATTTTTTCTAAAGAATTTTTTAAGACCATAAAAAATGGCATGCAAGTTGTCTATTGTTTTATTAAGTCAATAACTAACTGGTCAATTTAAACTTTAAAAAAATCACTGCACTTGCACACAATACAAATAAATATGTTATAGAAGACGTAGAACACATTTTCAACACAATTTGTTCAATACAGCATAATTTATGCTATATTTCATAATAACTAACTTAAGATAAATATTATATTGCACAAGATAAACTATTCATGAATACAAAGAATATAATAATATTCATGAATATTAAGTAGCATATTGTGTTATAATGACACTAGTGTTATTATATTATGTAATTTATGCTACACTTAGTATCATAAATTACGTAATTTATTTCGCATTAAATAATTCCTACAGAGCAAAAATGTTGCTATTTTGTAATTACATAAGTATAAATATGCTGAACTTCTTAACTATTATTCTATGTGATATAAAAGGATAACATAAATTATGTTGTTATTCATAAATGTTGCTGCATTAAACTAGCATATTTATTATGATTTTTGGGCCTTGAATTAAGTTGTTCCAATATAAGCATCATTTATGCTATATTAGCATAAACTTAGCATAAATTACTTAATTTATTATTTACGTGTAAACAGAAAATTTAATTTATGAAAAAAGTGAGCTGCAATGAATATTATAAATAAAAGTGTTGAGAGCCCCTTGATGTTAGACCATCAGTTGGGCAGATGCGACAACCAGGTTGCATACCTCTTACTTTTGCAGGCGCTCTTCTTTGTAATTTATGTAATGTTTTTTTTTTTTGTTTTTTTAAATCAAGCCTATTTTGAATTAAATTGAATGTCTCTTGCTGGCAGCGAGGGAGTGCACAAGTGTTTTTAGGGTGCTCCGTAAAGTGATCTGTGACACGCAACGAATTAGTTCTGAACATATTGCAGTGTTAAAGTGTTGTGGCTCTTTTTTCTTCGTTTTTGAAGTTAAAATAATTAAGTGAGCAAGTATGGTGAGAAGCAAATCACCGATATCTTAGTGTGTAAAATCGAACCCTGAACCAATGGATATGGATTTTTTCAGGGGCCTATTAGAGGAGCTCGCAGAAAGGAATTTGGAAGCTACTCAGCAAGCTAGGGATGAAAATAAGCGGGATATTCAGAAAGCGGAGGAGTATTAAATGCAAGAAACTTGCATGGTATTGAATGAGTGTACTTCACAAGTGCAAAAAGTTGAGGCAGCTTGTCAGGCAAAATATGAGGAGGTTAAAGTGGATGTGGCTACCTTGGAAGAATTACTTAAAAATAATTCATTATTACAAAAATTATATATTTGCTCATGTATTGATACAGAACAATTTTTTTTATTATTATTATTTATTTTTTTAGAATAAGCAATAAAATTGACTTCCAAGTTTTTTTTAATTTTCTTATTATGATATTTAATAGAAGTTTAATTATTTCTTACTACGAGTATGTTGCATAGATATACAATCTACAAACCTTGCTCTTTTAACTGTATTTTACTCAACCTTTTTCAATAATTTTGAATGAAGATAAATATTTATTCATAATTATTTAGTTATAAAATTATTGCTAAGGAAGGTAAAGTAAAATATAAGCTTCAATGTTTTTTATTCTTCGATTATTATTATTTGTATTTTAATCAACTGTTATTTCTAATTGTATTTTTTTTACAATAACCTAAGCGGATATGCATTATTGTGTATTGTAGGATGAAAGAAATGCATGCATATATATATATATATATATATATATATATATATATATATATATATATATATATATATATATATATATATATATATATATATATATATATATATATATATATATATATATATACATGTTTGATTTGAATTGAACTAATTCTCTGTACAAATCAATTAATCGATGAAATAAAAAATCTATTTCAATTTTAGGTAACTTTTTTCAGTGTAAATAATAAATATAAATAAACATGTTTCTTAAATAAGATTTAAAAAAATGACAGTATTAAATTGGAGTTTTAGCATTGATTGAAGCGATGTGTTTAGAAATATCAATGAAAAGTTCAGCGCCATTGCCGCGGTCGATTGTTATGGCTGCAAAACGGCTGTTAATCATGCCGATAGCTCCACGCAAATCACTCTGAAAAATAAGAAAAAATTATTGTAATTAATAATTTTTTGCGTTTGTAAGTTTAACATTAACTCAAAATCTAAAAAGAAAACTTCCAAACTTTATGATGCCATTTAAAAGTTAATAGTAATAGTAAAATTTTCAGAACACATATCCATGAGATTAGAGTAAAAATTAATTATTGAAATTAATAATAATAATAATAATATTATTAATAATAATAATGGGTTCTTATGGAACTAAAACTTCAAAAAATCATAATTCAAAATCTAGCAGGGAACCATCCCCACCTTCACCCCCATATTTTGGTATTTTTAAGCTATCTTATCCAAAGGTTATTACTATGCAACATTTCAGATTTTTCTTTCTTTACAACTTATTAGTCCAATGACGTCGTAGCTGATTTACCCCCTAAAATATTGCGTTTAAGCTTATATAAAGTCCGTAAATTATACCAAGCAGTCTCATCAACTACACTCAAATATCATGCAGTTAAATGGCAATGGTAATCTCTCACTAATGGGAAAAATTATTGATAATGCTTACGTAGTGAGAGTACTTTGAACTTTCTAGAAACTCTAGACCACGGATATATAAATAGGATTGAAAGCTCTTGTTTAAAAAGCGTTCCCTTAATAATGTAATTCAAATTGTCACCGAAGTATTGCAAGAATACAAAACTACATATTAAAAAAGTGGCACTGTGATCTAGGGGAACATATAAAACCGTAACAGAGAAGCGACAACCTCATGTTTTAGGCAGATCTGCAATATATTTGTTTTGAAAGGCCCACTAAAAGTACTCAAGCTTAAATGACAGTTGAAATACTCTTAGCCAATGAGAAAGCTCCACTTTTGTAAGTAGCAAATCATTTGGCTTAAAAGTTTGGGTACTTTTTCGGGCCTATCAAAATAGATGTATTGTGGGCCTGCCTAAAACATGAGGTTGTCGCTTCTCTATGTTAAGGTTCTCTAGGGGAAAATCTTAAACTTTCCCCTAGATCGCAGTGAAACTTATATTTTATTGGTAATTGTTGTTATGTGGCGAAAATATCAAATACATCATTAAGGGAACGTTTTTAAGATAAGGCAATAATACAGAAGCTCACCAATTGTCTCTATACTGTTTTACAATATTTTAAAAATTAACGGTTATGTTATGACATCACTAAACGTTGACAATCAAACGATACAATACAATACAAGTTGATCATCACACCATGATAGAAGTCAGGTAAACGACGTAGAACTACATCAGTGTACACCTTTCTTTTTGTTATGCAAAAACTCGTATGGTGAAGTAAAAATTGTGTAAAAATATTTTACTGATAAATTTTATGTAACATGAAAACTTACAGTAACCATTTTGTTATTCGCGTCTACTTCTGAGCACAATATTCTTGTTTGATCAAAATTGCTTAGATAAGGTGCACACCCGCTCAGTGGACCAATCTTCTTGATGAACCTGTGAAAATTTGGCTGCAACAATGCGACAATACTTTTATTATAACAATTTGCTGATATTTTAAATCTAGTTAAAAATGTTTATTCGCAATGTAACAAATTCAGTTTTGGCTTTGAATATTGTATTTATACAATAAAGATTCTATAATACTCAAGACAGCGGTCGTTTCTTATACTGTATATCGCACCGAGCTGGTATGGCCGACTGATGAAGGCAGCTGACTGGTAACTCTGTACTCCTCAACGAGTATAGGTTCGAGCCACTGCTGGGTGCGTACTTTACATGCATTCCATGACGACGCACAGCATGCGGGAGGCAATGTACTTAAACCGTGGCCGGCCTGTGTGTGCTTTTCCATTAATTTTTAAAGTCCTTACCTGTCGATAAGACAATGTCTTGACTGGGACTGGGATTGGTGTAGCTCGATAACACAATATGGCAAGCAAAAAAAAAAAAATAATAATAAACTTTAGGCTCCGCCTCTGGCAGGCTTGGACTGGCCATAAGAGGGTTTTACGAAAAGCCGGAATGACTCGAATGAAACAAATTGATGTGACATTTTCCACCTGATTAATGGCGATTAACTTGAAAAGCGAGTACGTTTTTCTTCATGGTGTGTGGTTTATATTTGTGTTATCTTGCATTTTATTGTTTGCGTACAACTTGTGTCTCCAGTGATTATTCTGACTTGATTTTTGTTATTTTCAGTAATTTTAACAGTCAAATTTATTATTTGTTAATTAAAGTATGCACCATAAATATTGTGCATCAACGTGCGTCACTTTGTTTTCTTCTGGCTTTTCGTAAAAGCACTAAGAACAAGTCCGCGGAAGCGGACGTGGCCCAACCGGTTTGGAGGCCCCTAAGACACAAACAGGGGGCGTAACCAGGGTGTTACGCCCCCTATGTGTACCCTAGAGAGATTTTTACACTCACTCCTTTCCCCTTGAGTGCCAGTCCGCGACCCTGCCTGAGATAGCGTCCATAAAGTTAAACACTGTCAAAATTCCAATCACGGCGATGAGAAATGAGATAAGAATGAGCACTATCTTGAGCTTAACGATGTTATCGATGCGTTATAGATTAATAGTTTTATAAAATTTATCGTTATAGATTAATAAAATTTAATGTTATTCTCGTCGCATCAATAAAAATAATGTTTGCACAAAAAAAAAATATAATATATACACATAAAAAGCCATAGTGCTAATTAGTTTATCTTTTAATACTTGATTCGATTTTTTTTTATTCTTTATTTTTCATATACTTATACTTACTCCATATGTGTAGAACTCTATATTGTCTCCAATTGCATAGGTAAAGGTAGAAGGAACCGTTGGAGCATAGTAGGAGGGATCCATGATTGGAGGACACAACTAAAAAAAAAAGGTGCTGCGTCATATAATCATTATAATAATAATCAACATTAATAGATTTTTTTAAATTGCATTAATTGCATTCTCTGGTCTATTCCTTGAAATAAGTTAGGATTTTTAACTAAAGTAATGCACCATTTTTTTTAGAGTGTACACTTACCTTAACTACACTGAGCTTTTGAGCTAAAGGATCAAGTAAATCACCTATTCTGGTGACGAAATCAATATCCCTAATCCTCCTAATCAACAGTCCTTGACTAAGTATATCACCCATGACGTCACTCTTTGATACCACGTAGACATTCAGCTTCTCTGTAATACTGTACAACATGAAAACATAATTATCATAATTACTTTATTTCAAGGTTTAAAAATACTTATGCTAATACAGCACTCATAAAAAGGGTGCATTACTTTAGTTACGAATACCAACTTATTTAATATATACACACACTTATAAGTTATAATGAGTTGATAAAATAATAATAACTTGCAACTTAAAGACCACATAAAACGGCATATTATGCTTTTTAATAAATAAACACGAAATGGAATCTTCAAAACTGATAACAATTTTTACCAAAATTTTAATGTAGCCCCTCGAGAGAAGGTGAAAAAACTGTAAAGTATGCAATTTACGTGAAAATTCATGTTAATGACGTCAGAAACATGCAAAAATTAATATGAAAATGTTGTGCGGTTTGCATAAATCGAATGTTCTGATCACTGCTACGGAGTTGGGTTTTGAGACAAACTAATGTTATTTATGTAAATCCCATAAAGTGTTTTGTGATATAAATGCTTATGTTTTTCTCTGGTCTATTCCTTTAATGGTTATAGTTGAAAAAACTCAATTAATTAAAAAATATAAATTCTTACGTTTCACCACCAACAGAATTGATAATGGCCCATTTTTGGTTGTATATTGCACCTGGACAATTGTGTTTAAGTGCGCCTGTCTGAGGCATCTGTTCTACTAACGCAACCTTGAAAAAGAAAATATTTGCACATTTTAAATCATTTGTAATGAAGCACCTTTTTTTTGTGTGCAAATGAGGAAGATTACAAAAAATTTAGTGTTTAATTTTATTTCATATTCTAAAAGAAGATATTGCTCTGTATCTATACATATATGAATTTATATTTTTGAGTTCATTATGTATTTTTAATTAATTTTTGAAAGTCACGAAATGACGTCACAGACTGCACTTTATGCATGTTAGCATTGGAAATAGTTGCAGCCTGTGACTTCATTTCAAAAATTAATTAAAAATACATAATGAACTAAAAAATTAGAAATTCACATATCTATCAATTTAAGATAATGTTTTCTTTTAGAATATGAAAAAAATTAACTGTTTAGTGTTTCTCATTGCAAGTACAATAATTTTAGAATAAGCTGTACTTACTATCCAAGGTCTAGTAATACCTAGGACGTCAGTCCCTCCAACATAACGAAGAAATGTCGAGTCAAAACTGGCCCACAAATCTAAAACAGAAATAAACAGTCTTGTAGTCTTTAAAGAGGAAGTTCAGTGGTCACAACATGACTACTTCAATAGTAGATAGTGAGAAGAACTATTGATAGACTCACATATGATGACCCAAAGCCCTTCCCCCTGCTGAAAAAAAAGGTTTAAAGAGTATATTAAATATAATGATTATTGTGCCAAATTAGTGTATTCGGTATATTTTATTTAAACCCTTTACATCCTTTAAACCGAAAATCTTACTGTTTCTTCGGTTTAAAGGGTTTAAATAAAATATACCAAATATACTAATTTGGCACAATATTAAATCGTTTAAACCTTTTTTTTTTCAGAAGGGCCGTAGCCCCACAAAATCGTGATCATCCTGCGAGATATACAATCCTTCCCGTATCTTTTACGTTATAATTACAACTTTTACTATAGAAAATGTTGTATAGCAGGCTGTCAGAATGAGCTCAAGTTTGCGGGGCTACGGAAGGGCTTTGGGGCATCATAATGTGAGTCAATGGACACTTCATATCATTATATAACAATGAAAAAGCCACGTTGTAAACCTAAACTTTCTCTTTGACGTAAAGTTAATTATTACGTTAACTGGTTATTTCTATAATATAGACTAACAACATTACAAAAAGTAACGTTAAATAGATGAACAAAAATTGAAGTTAACATAGCGATAACTATAATGTTACTTTTTGAAAGACATTGTTACTTTATACTGACTAAAAAATATTTTTAAAAATACACAAAAACAATATCAACTGACGAGGTGAAAGAAATGATAAATTAAATCAACATTTTATTTATAAATGAGTAAATAAATTATAAGTAAAAAATCCACTTTATAAATGATTTAACTTACGATGAATAATCATAAAAAATACATATTGTCTAAAAAAAAAGCTGTTAACATATAGTTAACGCAAGTTTTATATGAAATTAACTTAACGTTAACTTAATAAAAAATCTAAGTAACGACTACAAGACTGTTCAAATAAGTAATGGAGTTAAGAAATATTGTTAGTTAATTAGTTGAATGTTTAGATGTATGTTGTACACGCCTGTGTTTAATAAATAAAATAAAATAAAATAAAATAAAATAAAATAAAATAAAATAAAATAAAATAAAATAAAATAAAATAAAATAAAATAAAATAAAATAAAATAAAATAAAATAAAATAAAATAAAATAAAATAAAATAAAATATAATAAAATAAAATAAAATAAAATAAAATAAAATAAAATAAAATAAAATGAAATAAAATGAAATGAAATGAAATGAAATGCGCGTGGGGTAAGGCGGGGAAAGCTAAAGTTCCCCTAATTGAACGGTATGCTTAACGCAAAACACTTTTTTTTCTCCTTTTTCCATGTTTTTGCCCCTTTTTTTATTTTTGAGAACAACTACTGCACTGATTCTAGAGAAATACTAGACATACTGTACTTTTACGTGTTTTAAGATTTTTTTGAACTGATAATGACTGCTTATGTTTACTCAAAATGCGGAAAAGGAAGTGGCTGGAAAAGGAAACCACGTGATGGTAAAAGTGGGAGAAAAGTTGATGCTAGCAGCAGCAAGCTAGGCCTGAGCTACCTCCTACTTTTACCGTCACGTGGTTCCCTTTTCCGGCACTTCCTTTTCCGTATTTTGAGTAAACATAAGCAGTTAATCTTCATTGAGCTATTGTAGTTATTATTATTATTAAAAAAAAATCCATGAACGAATGATCAAAAAAAATTGCAAACCTCTTGAAGTTCCATCCATGAAGGTAATATTATTTTCCTTAGCTACAATGTCCGCTTCCATTTTCATGATATCCGCTCTTGCAAGACCGAAGACTAAGATGATCAGAATCACTACTGACTGAAACATGTTGTCGAGTGTCCAGCTAACTCGAAACACAAATTTTCAACAACAATGCTCTATAAAATATTATTGTTCACTTCGATATTGTTTCTCATTATCATAGTATGAACTGTTTTTTTTATCTAATCAATGGGAAATATATTTGGCAGTCAAAAAATAAAATAAAATTTCTCCACTATTACGGCTCTCTGTTCTAAATTTTGACTCATGTTATATTAAATTTATATTATAAATTGAACACAGTAAATTTAAGCATAACTACAATACAAGGAAGAAACATGTTTTTGTACTTGAATCACATAAAACAGTTAGCTATGAAAAAGGTTTATTATACTCAGGTGAATTATTCTTTAATAAACTACCTGAAAATATAAGAAACATTGAAAGTACTAACATCTTCAAAATCCACTTAAAAAATTTTTTATTACTGCAAAACATATATTGCATAAATGAATTTACCAGTTCCAACTCTTAAATAATTTCTTTTGCTTCAGTCTTACTGTTTAAAAAAAAAAAAAAAAAAAAAAAAAAAAAAAAACAACAACAACAACAACAACTTATATAATATAAAAAAAATCACAATTAAAAACAGTATAGATATATTTTAATAACTGACAACGTCAGGGCCCTAGAGTGAGTCCACGGCTGTGTTTTTATTGACTATTTTAATGTATGTTTATTTTTTTAAATATTTAATAATCCTAAAGAGTTGTAAAAAAAAAAAAAAAAAAAAAAGTTCCTATAATATGCAGTAAAATATGTATTTTTATGTATAAAACTGTGAAATGTACCTGACTTGTCTTGAGAAGGCCAATAAAAATGATTTGATTTGATTTGATTTGATTTGATTTGATTATATTTAACATTATTAATTTTTACAGTTTTATTTTCTATTATGGCCATCATTATATTATTTTGTAACTTAAAATTCCTTAACACTGCACTTATGTTATTTTATAGCATAAAGGAAGTTAAATTAGAACAGTAGTTTATAATTCTTATGTTGTCAGGACCGCGATAAGATAATTTACCATATTTAAATCCTGCGCGTGTTTTTGCCATAAGACGCGGGAAAAGCTAAGTGTCTCCTATAATTTAACATTACGCTTATGGGGAAAAACACGTTTCGTTGCGATAATTGAGAAAACTTCTCCACCGATTTCGGAGAAATTTAATAAGGAGAAATACTACATTAAACTTTTACGTGTGTTATGCCATATAAAATTTTTTAACATTTTTTAGACCGATAACCTCCATTATACTATGGACAAAAACTACTTTGTAATAATTATGCTAGCTCATTTTCAGCAAAAAATTTCAATCCAACATAATTTATGCTAAAATATTATAATATTAAGTTAGTATTATGTTTTACAACATAATTATTTATTTTTTTCAAATTTAGCATCATGAGTTATGCTATAATAACACAAATGCGCATAAATGACGTAATTTATTCTTGCTGTATAATAGTTAAGATGCTCAGCAATAATTACAATGTTACCAATGTTACCAAGAAGTTTGCTCTACAATATAGTTATTATCCAATGCAGCATAAATTATGGTATTTGTTTTTTCCGTGTTTGCATATATTTCTGTGTTCATAAAACGTAAATAGAAATAAAACAAACAACTTTTGCCGTGAAAATGTCGATAATTATAGCACTGCCTAAAATGCCAACAAAAGATAACGACAAATAACTTGAAATTTTAGATTGTCTGTCTCTGTTATTTAATAAACACGACAATTGTTCTACTTTTGCATTTTGGTAATAAATTTTTATACTTTTACACATACATAACTATTTTATCACAAAAAACAACAACGTTAATTACAAACATTTCATTGTTATTTTCTGTTATCTATTTTTTATGTTTAATTTATTAATTTTGTTGTGCTTAATTTCAATTAAAATTAATTTAATTGCTAGAGATCAAATTGTACTTATAGCACTTGTTTTTTTACAAGAATTTTAAAATAGAAGTCATCTAATGGAAAAATAAAGTTAAAAGGTAATTATCAAGACACCATAATACCTTTCGGTGTAGGCCAGGATTAAGTTTTTTCAGTATGGACATTACGATCTGAGGCTTACCAGACCTCAAACCCGTTATCACACTTTTCTGGGCTTGACTACCAGATCTGTGCAACCCGGACCACTGACTTTCGGACTACCAAGAGTTGACAGTACTCGCGTTAGCAAGCAGAGGTCAAACTGCCAGCATAGCATCGTATGCCGCCAGTCTTTGTATGGTTTTATCTATGCAAATCCTGACCACGCTTGACGTTGCTCAACTTCGGTGATCCAACGGGAAACGGTTAAGACAACGTGATAAAGCTGTGCGTGTGCCACCGTCTTTACTTCAAATAAAATTTGAATTTCAAAAATTATTTTAAATACGAAGGAGCATTTTTAAAAAAGTTTTACATACACCAATATTATTTATTTTTCATAAAGAATTTTTTAATACCATTAAAAAATAGCATGCAAGTTGTATATTTATTATGTTTCATATATACCTTAATATTTATGTTTTGTAATATAGTAATGAGGGAACCCTAAAAAATACGGGTTATTTTATTTTCTATTCTAAAAGAGGATTATAATACTGTTCTAAATCGTTTATTATTATTATTAGCCCTGCTTTTTTTTTTTTTTTTTTTTTTTTTTTTTTTTTTTGCAATTTTTTTGCAATTTTCATATTTTCTAGTTTATTTAGTATTTTTTATTTAATTTTTTAAAGTCATGAAATGACTTAATGGTCGGTAATTTATGCATGTGGGCATAGGAAAGAGTTTCTTAACATGACATAATTTTGTGAATCTCAAAATTAAAATAAAAATTCTTAATGACCTAAAAAAGAAAAGAAAATAAGAAATTCACATATCAATCGGTTCTGGACAATATTCTCTTTTAGAATTTTTTTTAAAACATTTTTTCATTATGAAGTATCGCAAAAATTATGCCATATTAAGTTGTGCTAAATATATGCAATTATTATAACCTACTTATTATTGTCCTTTTTAAAAAAATGAATTGTAAGATATAAAAAATAAATAAAATTCCACGAGAGAAAAAAATGTTTTTTTTTTTTTTTTTTTAAATATATATAAATTATATTATTATATTTATGTGTCTATCCCCAATCCCAGTAAGTTGTAATCAATAGTTCGACAATTCTTTTCTGGTAATTAAGTCTGCATTATTTTCCAAGTTTGGTTACGTAACCAAACTTGGAAAATAATATATATATATATATATATATATATATATATTCGATCAAAAAACCTGAGTTACCTGCCGTTCGACCTTTTACGGTATCGCCCAGCCGCCCCCTTCTCCTCAAATGTGATAATGGGCGATACTTTAAGCATGTCCGATTTAAATCAACTGAGGTTTTTTGAGTCGAATATATATAGATATGTCTATTTTGAAAGTGATATGTTATCATATATTTTTGACAATTATAATAATTGTCACAAAAATATTTTTAGCATAGCATGTTGTGCATTTTTGTGCCTTATCTACTAAGTAACAGTTATAATATGTTAATTAGTAGCTTTTTCTAAAAATTGTTGCATTTTAGTTGTTTTTTTCCTCTGAGAAATTTGAAAATGATAATAAAATAAACAAAATAACAACACATTAATGGATATAAATATCACTCACACACACATCTGTATTTTCCAATCTAATTTATGTATTTTATATTACGTCCTTATATATTTCATTTTAATTTATTTTTTGTACAATATTATTTACTCTTTCCATTGTTTTATTTGTGATATAATTTATTATGATATTTCTTTCACAATTTGTCAAAATATTAAAAAAAAAAAAAAAAAAAAAAAAAAAAAAAAAAAAAGTAATGTTAAAAAAAAGGCAATGTAAAATTTTACGATATGAAGCAAATTTATCATTTATCACAATGTTTTGGTTGGTTTGATAACATTTTTTTCCTTTATTCGACAAATGTTATCAACAATGTAAATTACTCATACCAACAATGTGTTGTCATGTACACTAAGAAAGCAGATGTGTAGTGATATTGTTATCTTTAGGTTCAATGTTGACCATATTATACGATGTAACTACAAAGGTAAATATGATAACTACAGGTGAAGTAGCTAGCCAGGTAGTACAAAGATAAATTTTATATAAAAATGATAACTACAGGTGAAGTAGCTAGCCAGGTAGTACAAAGGTATATAAATCTTATATAAAAATGATAACTACAGGTGAAGTAGCTAGCCTGGTAGTACAAAGGTAAATTTTATATAAAAATGATAACTACAGGTGAAGTAGTTATTTAGGTAGTACAAAGGTAAATCTTATATAAAAATGATAACTACAGGTGAAGTAGCTAGCCAGGTAGTACAAAGATAAATCTTGTATAAAAATGATAACTACAGGGGCAGTAGCTAGCCAGGTAGTACAAAGATAAATCTTGTATAAAAATGATAACTACAGGTGAAGTAGCTAGCCAGGTAGTACAAAGGTAAATCTTATATAAAAATGATAACTACAGGTGAAGTAGCTAGCCAGGTAGTACAAAGATGAATCTTATAAAAAAAAGGTGAAGTAATGAGTCTAGCCAGGTAGTACAAAGACAGTAATGCAAAGACAAAAAAAAAATTATAATAATAATTTTGCTGGTTCATTTTTAGCACATCATAATTTATGCTATACTTAATAAAAAAAATGATACAAGGTATAAATCTAGCATAATCAGGCTATTTATGTCTTTGTAATATTTAGTATATAATATCAAAAAAGCAGCATAAAAAACATGTGATTCATTCTTTATCTGTATAAAGAATTTGTATGGGAAGTCACGGATTGTTTATAATAAAAAAAATTATTGTTTCTTTAATTTTGATTACATTGAGTTTTTTTTTATTTATTATTCATTTATTTATTTTTTACTTATCCATTTATTTTCACCATTGAACAGAGACATTTTTTTACTAATATTAAATATTATTGCATTGTTTTTGCCAAAGCTCCAGCATTTTAATTATTTCCATGGTTTTAAACCCCAGTGCTGTTTCTGAACCAGGTAACAAATAGCGAGATGTTGATGAACAGCTCTCCTCCGCTGCCCACTCTTATGCACAGCCCAGCAAAGTAACCATCAATCTCCACCAGGGCACCGCGGTAGTCTCCCTAAAACATAGCAAGCTTGAGTGAGAGAATTTCTACTGTTATTGCAAATTACAAAGAAAAATTACTACGGGATTGCATTGAAACAATTGTAAAGAGAGAGAAATCAGAAATGTTGCACATTTAAATGGCATCATAAAAATTCACAGTTTTCTTTTTAGATTTTGAGACATCTATATACAACCCTTAAACCTTATTTACCGGTAATATTTGTATGTCCGAGATATTGGCAGCGCAGAATGTTTCAGTTCTAGGAGTGGCGTATTGATATTCACAATCAGTGTCCTCTGCTACTGTCTTCTTCATCATTTGTAAGTGATCCTGCATTTGAAGACTTAAAATTATTTAAGTCATTTAAGTTATTAATAGTAAAACATTGCAATTTAAAATAATAAAATTATCTTCGAGGCATATTTGTTAGACTATATGGAACTGAGGTCAGTTTTTTTTTTTTTTTTTCCTTGTTTTTTTGCACGAATTAAAAAAAATCAATCATCTATTAAAAGTGATACATAAATGTTATTTAAAAAGTTTCAAAATTCAAACTTCTTGCATTACTAAGCAGTAAGTACTACTAGTACCTACTAAGAAAGAGTTAAGAATTATTTAAATATAACACGCGTTGTTATGTATAAATAGCAACATGATTAGGCTGAGACGTTAAATAACTTTGGGGTATAATACCAAAATATAACTTACATAAATAAAAAAAAAAAAAAAAAAAAAAACGTCCAAAATAATTTTTTAGTAGTTAATGATATTAAAAATGAATTCTTGTAGTTATAAAATTGAATTTTATGCTTTTTTTAAAGAACTTAACATTTTTCGTATATTCAAAATCAATATCATCAACTAAACTCCTAAAAAACTTAAATTTGGGCGTTTTTGGTTTATTGAATTCAATGTTTATGTATTACTAATTATTGTATTTTTTCTTTTAATTTAAGTTTGACAAGATCAATGCTTGTTGTAACATTGTATAATGTTGCTTTTTTATATTTTTTTATTAATAAAAATACGAACACATACATAAGTGCCACCAAGACAATGGAGTCTTATCGGTGGGTGCTTAATCAACATAATATAAAACATGTTAGTAAGCATAAATAATATTACAATAGTAATTAAACAAAATCAGCACATTTCCTTTGTTTGTTTTTTTTTTTTATTTTTTTTTTTATTTATGTAATTAGTTAATTTATCTATTAACTGCCTTGGTCAATAAAATCAATTCTAATCTGTTCTTTCTATTCTTATAAGACATTGTGAGGTTAGGAGATCGAAGATGAATGAAGCTTATGTTTTTCTAAAGAATTTGACGTTTTTCGTAACTTTAAAGAAACCTAAAAATGTAAAAGTTCAACGATTATCCTTCTTATTCTTATTAGGTACATGTTAGTTTTATTTCGCAAAGATATTTAATTTGCAGACTGAAATTGTTGCTGTTTATCCATGTAACCTCATGTTATTTTTCAATAATTCTTGATTGTTGCATAACCTCCAATGCAAGAAATTTAACTATTAAAAGCTATAAAGTGTAATTAAGTAATTAAGCAAGCATATAAAAGGAATTGAGGTGTAAAAAATGCAATAACAATTATGTAATGATATTAGTGCGTCACCGTGTAATTTTTTTAAATTAAAATTCCAAACAGCTCCAAAGTTTCAAATAATATCATAAAAGTAAGAAGTTAATTTCCATCTATCAGAAATCAAATTTAAGTTAAAAATATTTCAAGTAATTTTCAAATGTGCTGTAAATCCTAAATTAAGATAGTTCTTATAGAGAAAAGAAATGAGTTAATCACCCCGTAATTGTAAATATTAAGGGAGGTTCCAGTATCGTATTTCATGGGAGCTGAGGGTAGTGGAGCGACTGAAGTTGCGGTGAAACTGGGACATACCTGCAATCAGATCAAATCAATCAATCAATCAATCAATCAATCAATCAATCAATCAATCAATCAATCAATCAATCAATCAATCAATCAATCAATCAATCAATCAATCAATCAATCAATCAATCAATCAATCAATCAATCAATCAATCAATCAATCAATCAATCATTCATTCATTCATTCATTCATTCATTCATTCATTCATTCATTCATTCATTCATTCATTCATTCATTCATTCATTCATTCATTCATTCATTCATTCATTCATTCATTCATTCATTCATTCATTCATTCATTCATTCATTCATTCATTCATTCATTCATTCATTCATTCATTCATTCATTCATTCATTCATTCATTCATTCATTCATGTATTCATTCATTCATTCTTTCATTCATGTATTCATTCATTCATTCATTCATTCATTCATTCATTCATTCATTCATTCATTCATTCATTCATTCATTCATTCATTCATTCATTCATTCATTCATTCATTCATTCATTCATTCATTCATTCATTCATTCATTCATTCATTCATTCATTCATTCATTCATTCATTCATTCATTCATTCATTCATTCATTCATTCATTCATTCATTCATTCATTCATTCATTCATTCATTCATTCATTATTTTGAATGCAGTTTACCTTGATGATCACAATAGAAGACGATACTTGTGTTGTAACATTAAAAAACATTCGTCGTCCACGACGTAACCTTTGACCTCCATACATCTCCCCAAGGACATCAGAGCCGCTCACGACCATCACCTCGTACATGTCTTGAAACCTGGACACAGATTGACAGCGAGCTACAGTGGTAACAATTTCTATACTGCGTGGCATTCATTTAAAAATTATCATATGAAGATCTCAAAATATTTCTAACCTCAGTGCAGTGGATTTCACACAAATACAAACATACAAGAGGCTTCTACAGTGTGAAATATTTGAATTTTACCGTCTTAAAAAACACGTAAATGTGTGTCATATGTAGTATTATTGTTTTAAAATTTGTTACCTAATGCAGCAGCTTTCTTAAAAAATTTGATTTAAAAAAAGAAGGAAGGGGGATGAATTCAATCAGTGTTGAATGATTGCATTTTACTGTTTAAAACACGTAACATTATGTCTAGTTTAAATGTTTTAAAATTCCCTGTAGTGCAGTAGTATATATATATATATACTAAGCATTTATATCACAAAACAATTGATGGGACTTACATAAATAGTTATAGTTTGTCTCAAAACACAACTGTACCTCCGTAACAGTGATCAGAAATTTCAATTTATGCAACCCGCACAACATTTTTTTTTTTTTAGTAATTTTTGCATGTTTCTAACGTTAAAAACATGATTAGTCACGCAAATTGCATACTTTATAGTATGTCCACGCTGCCTCGTGGGGCTACATTAACATTCTGGTAAAATTTGTCATCAGTTTTGAAGATAGCATTTCGCCTTTATTCATTAAAAAAAAGTCCATGTTGTTTTATGTGGTCTATAACTTTAATGTCTATAGACTGGACTGTGAGTGAGTTCAGAAATAGTTTGAGGAAAAAAATGGAAGTGTTTGTTTTTTAAATAGTTTAAATATAGAATTATAAGCGGTTATTAAATATAAACTCACCCAGATGCAAAGAAGGAGTTACAGACAATGTAGTGTTGCGAAATCACCGCCCCAGGTCCCCATTTCTTCAGAGTACCACCTTGGTTTTCCAAAACACCTACCTGGTTTTAGTAATTAATATCAATATAGGGAAGGAGGGAATTCAAAGGCCCTTTAATAAATGAATATTTAATTAAAATAATAAAAGACAAACAATACTTACAATCCACGCCGGCGCTGAAGATGCTAAAACATCCGAACCACCCAACATTCGAGTGTTCAATGATAATTCTGAAATATATACATTTTTGTTGCAGTGTTGATTTTTACATGCTAAGATTATGCTTCAATGATATTTGATGTTTTTGTTTTTTCCTATACACGGAATGCATAAATTACGTAAATTATGCTGCATTTACTTTATTATACCATAAATGAGGCTAAATTCGAACAATATAAATAAAAATGCTGTAAATTCAATGTTTATGTGTTGTAACATAATTAATTAGTATGAGAAATATCATAAAATTATGCTGTAATTACAATATGTGTTGAAAATGAGCTAGCATACCGAGCTGGTATGGCCGAGTGGTGAAGACAGCTGACTCGCAACTCTGTACTCCTCACCGAGTATAGGTTCGAGCCACTGCTGGGTGCGTACGTAAAGTATGAGAGCACAACACGTTGCACGATGCATGTTTACATGCATTCCATGACGACGCACAGTATTCGGGAGGTGCATGATTGCTGTGATTGCACCGACCAGCCTGCCTAGATGTTTCCACGGTTTCTCTAGGCTGTCATGGCGAATACCGGGCTGTGTACTTAGGCAATGGCCGGCAAGTGTGTGCTTTTCCATTAATTTGGAAAGTCCTTACATGTCGATAAGACAATGTCTTGACTGGGACTGGGATAGGTGTAGCACGATAACACAATATGGCAAGAAAAAAATATATATATATACTCCTCGGATCACCATGCATTTAAAATATATACATATTTTTTTAAATAACACAAAGATCAAGTGAAAATGATGATTACGCCCGCAAGTTTGATAGATACCGCTTTTTGCTCCACAATCTTATGTGTGATCATTAAAATTGGGTTTACTACTAAAAGCTTGGAAATAATTTATGTAAACTCACAGTAGGTTTTAAATCAGGTAAATAACTTGACATTTCATCGGCTTAGAGTGTAATTGTCTTATACCCAAAAATGTTTGCTAGGATTTTGAGCTTTATTAATAGAAAAAATAAGGGTCAAAATCATAACAAGTTTTTTTTTTAGCTTTACGACACTTGCATTCTAAACTGACGATTATTTGAAGGCACAACCGTCATTTTCACGTAAAAAAAATCCATTCTCTAAATTTGATTACATATAGCATGACCCTGTTGTGCGATGTTCTAAGTAAACGTACCATTATCAAAACCATCATCTATTTCAGATGGTAGCTTCAAATTCTTTTCATAAAATAATTTTTTAACACTTTCTGAAATTTCAGCTTCAACAATAAAAATAAAAACAAATACAACACACATAATTTTAATGAACATTTTTCAAATATCAAAAATAATATGCATTATTTTTTTTTCTTTTTATATAAAAAGTAAATAAAAATTGGTATCAAAAACTGAGAAATATGTAAGCATGATATTGTAACCTTTATTGCACTTTTAGTGAAGGTTCAGTTTTGCTTGCTGTGTGTTTTTGTAATCAAATATCAATAAATTTTGTTATGATTGCTGTAGGTATTTTCATGCATGAAAAAACGAATTTTAATCACTTTGCTCATATATAATATTATGTTAAAAATGAAATTTTATCATCATGTTTCCTCGCTTGATATTCAAATTTTCAATCATCAGCGAGTAAAAGCCCAGTGTCTTATAAGGTAATTTAAAAGTGAATTTTTCATCATCATGCCACCTCGCTCAATATTCAAAATTTACATACATATATGGAATGGAAAATAAATTAGAAATCAATGACTCCGTCCAAATCAACATTGATATTTAGGTACGTTAGTATATTAGACACATTTCTTGTTCAACGCCTATTTTAACTATGGAAACTCTTTGAACCTAAATTGCGCCTCTAAATTTAAGTGAGTGTAAAATATTTACTATACGATACTTTTACAATTTGATACATTAGAAAATTGTAATATTGTACAAAAACATGGACAAAAGTTCTGTATAAAAATAAATAAAAGACATTATTATGTATTGGCAGTGCATATGTATTTATTCCAATCATATCAGTGCATGATGTAACAAAGTTGATAACTATACAAAACTATGAACAGGAATTTGACTCCCTTTATTAGACACCTAAAAAAAACTAATATCACAGTAAGAGATTTAAATATTAGCGGGGTTGTGAATGGGTAGTTTTTTAGTGTCTAATAAAGTTTATTTTCTCAAAATGTTGAGTATTTTTAACTTAACATAAAGTAAAATCAAATATATGGTTGTAAACAAACTACACTAAAAAAATATATGCGTATTGACAATGAAATCTTGAGGTCAAACCGTTACAAAAACGGTCATTACATTACCAGTATAAAAAAAATAGTAGAAAATAATTTAAAGAGCTATTAGAATTTTTTTTTTTAATTTTAGACTGGGAGAAACTTTAGTAAAAACAAAAAGGTATAATTTAATATAGTTCTAATGAAAAATTTTCACTTCCCTTAACCATATATTTGTTACAGTTTTGAGTATTTTAGTCATTATTATAACTTTTGACCCAAACTGTGAAACTGCAAAGTCATGAGCAAGTTCAAATGCCACTGTCTTTACTTTATAATGAAGTTAACAATAATTTGCTTTTTTGTCAAATCATGATGTGCTTAAGTGCTAAATTTTGAAGTTTGAATGTAAGCCATCAGGTTGTCATCATTATTTCAAACAATCAATCAATCAATCAATCAATCAATCAATCAATCAATCAATCAATCAATCAATCAATCAATCAATCAATCAATCAATCAATCAATCAATCAATCAATCAATCGAGAGATCAATCAATCAATCAAACAATCGAGAGATAAATCAATCTATCTATCAACCAATCGATCGATCAATTGCATAACCAGGTGTTTCAGCTTATGGGGTGTTAGTAGTGATCCATGCGCTGTAGTCAGCTGACTTGATGTCAATAAACAATTCTCCCTTGTTAATCATAGAGCTGAAGCCGGCAAACTTATCGTTCACAATGGCAATCGTTCCCTTCTTGTCAGTCTGAAAGAAACATTAAAGTCACGTAACATTTATTGGAATTTTAGACAACAACAATTGAAATATTGTTATTTTTTTTATGCAAATTTAAAAACATTTTTCAACCATATTTAAAAATATGCTAAGTAATTAACTTTTATGTTGATTTATATTTGACTTCAAATCATGTAAAAGTGTCACTAGTATTGATAGTTAATATACTTTTGACCTTAGTTCAGTAATTTTTCTCAAAAACACACTAAAAAGATGTTTCTACAATAATGTTAAATTAATGTATGTTACTAAAGTTAAATAAGTAAAAGTACTTGTTAGTGTTTAGTATTCCTCATTTAAATATTTCTGATTTTAACAGTTTTGTTGTCGTTGCCTAAATTTTCTTAGTTAACGTTAAGCTAATTTTATTTAAGACTATAACTTTAACGTTAACTCTAATATGTCCCCAACTATAACGTTACCGTTGAATATAACGTTAACCGCTTTTTTAAGCGTTTTTTTACAATTTATTCATAACTTTAATTATTTATGAAGTTAATATTTTACTTATATTTTATATTTATAAATAAACTGTTATGGACCCTTAGCTTTTCCCATACGCTATACCGAAAAGTTCCATATAAAATAAGTGGCCATTCTAAAAATTGGTGTATTACTTTAGTTACGAATCCTAACTTATTTAAGATATACACTTTTAAGTTATGATGAGTGGCTAAAATTATGCATTTTATCAAATTATTAACAATAGCTATTTTAACTCAAAATAGCTTGACAAAATTTAAAACAACTCAAAACACCTTAAATTAGCTATTTTTAATAACTTTTGCTAAAATGCATTATTTTAGCTACTCGTAATAACTTAAAAGAAATTATCTTAAGTAAGTTAGTATTCGTAACTAAAGTAATGCACTAATTTTTAGAGTGGCTAAGCCAATTAGCACTGAAGTTAAAGATCACGTGATCTTAATTGACCAATAACATTGGAATAAGTTGGTGTCCCAATCTTGTGTCTCGCTTATTAAATCACTTACAGTCTCAATTTTGATAACAGCATCTTCTGCACCACAGAAAGTGTTAGGAATATAATCAGAAGTGTATTCAGCTGGAGTGGCAGCATACTCATCGCACTCGCAATCTTCTCCAACCTTCTTAGCTGTAGTTGCTTTCAATTGTGGCTGCAATCAAATTTAAAATAATAATTATACACTGATAATACGAAAAGTTGGTGGGATAAAAGTTAAAACTAATAGAATAATTAACAAGTTTATTAAGGCGTTGTGAGGGCTTGACAGCCCTATGTTACAAAACCTTGATGACTACAACATTTCATGAGAATATTACATAAGTAAAAAAAATAAATAAATAAATAAAAAAAAACGATAACAAACCATAAATTGCTAATTATTTTTAATTCAATATATTTCTGATACTTTGACTAAAACAATTCTTCAAATAGCATTTGTTATATATATATATATATATATATATATATATATATATATATATATATACACACACACACTGCCACCAAGTTAAGAAAAATAAAAGTGTCAAAAATTGACATTTTTATTGACACTAATCCCTCTAGGTTCATAATACAAGGAGGTAGGTCACTATATACACACACACACACACATACACACACACACACACACACATATATATATATATATATATATATATATATATATATATATATATATATATATATATTAAATCAATTTTTTTCCTTTTTTTTAACTTTTTCCACACCTTTTTTTCACATTTTTGGCACCTTTTTTTGACAATTTTTAGCACTTTTTAAGGTACCTCTTAAGGTAATCCGCCCTCTAGTTATAATGCTGACTAATTATCTATGGAGTGTCGTCGCTCCAGGTAAAACTGTGACACATGCATGTACCTAAATGATGATTTAGTTGTAAACTGTTCCTCACCAAATAGTTAACTAGAATTAGAGAATCACCAGTGGCAGCCATTGCAGTGGGTGCCACAGCAATATCACCTGTTGCGAAGGATGGACACACCTGGAGAAAATATCATAATAATTAATGAAAAAAATAAAATTATAAGCTTAAAAATTAAAATTATAGGTCATTTCATTACTGTACTAAAAATGTAACATTATAATTTATGATATGTCAACACGTACATAAAAAAATTACGTAATTTATGCCACATTAAAATGTTATATGTATTTATTATAGCATTAATGATAAGATGTTTTTTTTCATAACCGATAACCGTTTTTCGTTTCGTTTTTCGTTTTTTTTTTTTTTTTTAATGAAATATAAAAGATAATTGAAATAAAAATTTCTCTATCATAAGGCATGCAATATATATTTTTTTTTAATTATAAATTATGATTGATGTATCTTTAACAATAAGACACAGTAAACAGGGACTCAAATTTATCCAGATCACGCATGGATAGAAGGGAAAGACCAATTTATTATTCCCTACCATCTTGAAACATCACAGATTAAGGATGTGGCTTAACAAACAAAATTTCATATATATATATATATATATATATATATATATATATATATATATATATATATATATATATATATATATATATATGGGGAAAAAAAGGGGGGGGGGAAGAAAAAGCTGGAGATACGGAAACTACATGATAGTGAAATTGTAAGAAAGCTTAGGAGGTAGCAGCAAGCTAGACCTGAGCCAACTCCCACTTTTAACATCGCGTTGTGTGCTTCTGTTTACTCAAAATGCGGAAAAGGAAGTGGCCGGAAGAGTAAACCACGTGATGGTAAAAGTGGGAGGCAGCTCAAGGTTAGCTTGCTGCTGGCACGAAGTTTTCTCCCACTTTTACTGTCACGTGGTTTCCTCTTCCGACAATTCCTTTTCCGCATTTTGAGTAAACAGAAGCACACGTTGTTTCCTCTTTCAGCACTTCCGTTTCCGTTTTGTAGATTTATATAACCAGTCAATGATTTATTAAGCTTACACATTGTTTACATTGATTGCTTATGTTTACTCAAAATGCGGAAAAGGAAGTGCCAGAAGAGGAAACCACGTGATGGTAAAAGTAGGAGGTAGCTCAGGTCTAGCCTGCTGCTGGTACCAACTTTTCTTCCACTTATACTGTCACGTGTTTTCCTCTTCCGGCCACTTCCTTTTCCACATTTTGAGTACACATAAGCGGTCAGTATATATCTAGTCAATGTTTTATTAAGCTTACACATTGTTTACATTGCTACAACCAATTACGTCACTTTATTGCAATATGATTGGTTGATTCAAATTCAAAAATTCTTGCAATGGTCACTTGCGCGGTCCGAGTTACTTTTAATTTTGGTGTATACTTACTTTGTAGATTGCTATGGTTTCAAAGGACATTGCTGCGGGAGTTACAGTTGCATCTGAGGGATAGGTGACTCTGGACTTGACACGACGTGTGATCAAACCTGTTGATGATGACAGATCAGCAGTCAAAATACCAGCACCCACGCGAAGTGTCTTCACGTCCGTAACTCTGAAAGTCATAATCCAAAAAATACATGAATTATATATTTTAAAGTTTGCGTAAATTTTAAAATTCGCGGGGTAAAATTTCCAGAACACGATCAAATTCCACTGCAAATTCAAACAAACGAATAACGGAAAATGACGTCACAAGCTTTTGGGGGCGTGGCCGTCATTTTTTAATTATGAATTAATTACTGAAATGTAATTAATGAAGTTAGATGTTGATTTCAATAGAATCTATACTATATGTACCGAAATGAAATGAATAACCTGCAATTTTAGTGATGCTTTTCAGTCTATAGTTGTGCAGGTTTTTCATTTCCTTGCGGTACAGTAGTTCTCTTTCTAAATATGTGCTTAATCACTGTCCCAAAGATCATTATATAGTTCTATCATCATTACAACAATTTTTTTCCTATGAAACTAAAATACTTGTGTCACAATATCTCTATATATAAATGATAGAGTTACTCAAAATTAAAATTCTATAAGTAGATTTTTCTTTAATATTATAATTACAACTTACGCGCTAAAGTGATCAGAGTGAGTGATGACGTAATTAGCCTTAATCACAACAGCAGCAGCGTAGTCAGTTACTGTTCCACCTGCTGTTGCTGGGGGTGCGTAGATAAACACCTGAAATCAATCAATTATACAATTAATCAATCGATGAACAATTTAATCAATCTATATACGCAAAATATTTATTACACTTGGGTGGAGTCATTTTTTTATAGTAACACGTATCACCTAAATTAGGGTTTATTGTATATAATGTATCAATACCTGTTTAGGCTATATTAGTAATTCAAGAAATATAGTAAATTACATAATAAATCCTTATTAAACTTCACTTTATTGCTGTTTAATTAGTAATCGAGGAAGACAAAAATAAATTTAGGTGTTACTTTTATTTCATATTCTAAAAGAATACATTATCTTGAATTGAATACTATGCGAATTACTAATTTTTGAGTATATATATTTAATTATATAAAATTATTAATTGATTTGATTGATTTTTTGAAAAATCAAAAAAAGGCATCACGATCGGTAAGTTATGCATGTTGGCAAGAGAAAAAATTACCAACCGTGACATCATTTTGCGACATTCAAACAGTAATTAAAAATACTTAATGAACTGAAACATAAGTAATTCACATATCTATCGATCCAGGAAAATGTCTATACCCTTAAAAAAAAAAGACGTACATTACATCAGTTATGATTAATAATTTATAAGATAATCACTTTTGAGTTATTATGCGCAGAAAAAAAAAACGCATTTTAGCAAATTATTAACAATATCTATTTCAACTTAAAATAGCTTAAAAAAACTTAAAATAGCTATTAATGTGCTAAAATAAATTATTTTAGTTATTCATAATAACTCAACAATGATTCTCTTAAATAAGTTATTATTCGTAACTGGAGTAATGCACCCTTTTTTTTTAGAGTATCACTTTAAGAATATAAAATAAAATAACATTTTTTTATACTTAAATATATTTTGATATAAATCCTATAGATAATTAGATAGACAGACTGATAGACTTACTATATATGGGTAGGTAGTGACAGCTGCGACATCAGTGCTTCCTCCCAATCTGCTTTCTCCAATGGATGTTTCTATAATCAAATTTTAATTAAACGTTATTGTATGAATTATTGAAATAAAAAATTAGTAGAAAACTTTCAAAACAGAAGCTTTGGCGAGGATAATAAATAGACCTAACATGTATTTTCAAATAGAGTTTTGCATCAATAACTGGAATTTCTATCTAATTGCATTATATCGGCCATAAGCCAATATAAATTCATTTTTAAAGTAAAATGACATTACATTGCATAAAAATAATGCAGAAAATATAAACATAATATACCACACAGCAAAATTATGTGTATTTATCTATTTTGAGGCGGGAAATCAGATACTTCGGGATTTGACTAAAAAGTCGTGAAGAAGGAAAATTTTGAAATTAGGCATGGTGATACATTAGGTTAAGGCAACTTCAAAAATGTAAAATCAATTGTGGGTCACCATGCTAGAATTTGAATTATGATTTTTTGAAGTTTTAGTCCGATAAGAGGCCATGTTAATTTTAGTAAATGACAAAAATTATTTTCTCTCTTAACTGATGGTCACGGATACTGAAAACTTTATCATAGGTAGCTGTTACTATTAAATTTGAGGTAACATAAAAAAATTACAAAGTTTTCTTTTTATATTTTGAGATACAACAGCCAACTGAAGACAACCCTTAAATTTAGTTAAATAACATTTTGAATAAAGTTACAAAGTGTATTGTTGTAATTAATGATTTCTTACCATTATTGGCAGATCTGACAGAACGCCAGAGTGCTGGGTTCTGTGCCAGAATGCCAGAGAAAGCAGACAGAAGAAGTAGACACACAAAGCGAGCCATGGTGAAGAGCACAAGGTAAAGATGGAACCAAATATTTGAGTTTATATAGCCCTTACTTTGCGTGTCACAGTAATAGTCACATAAACATATTTAAATATACTGATAAAATAACAAGTACTTTTATGACACTAAACTTTTAATTATAAACATCCTACATAAATTATTGTTATTATTGTTGAAATAACAATTTACGCTACATTTAAAATAAAAATAATAATTGTAGCTAACTTTTTTTTTTACATGAAATTTCTTGAAAATATAGTTATTTTTAAATTATAAATATTGTGTGTATTTATTATTTATGATTCCAACAATCGTTTTCAGTTGTAACGTGGGCCATATTTAAAGTAATTACTTACATTTATCATATTTAAAATTTCGTAAAAACAAATACAATTATAAATATGGAAATATTTAAGTTAATTAAATTTTTTTAATAAATCAAAATTGAAAATCACTTTTTTTTTTTTTTTTTTTTGCATTTTTAGTACAAATTTGTACAAATGTTTAAAAAAAAAGGCAATAAAGGCACTTTTTAGAAAAAAAAAAGGCGTGAAAACCAAAAAAAGGCAAAAAATACACTTTTTTATTGGATTTTCCTCACCACCTTCTTACGATCGATGGAGATATGAAGTTTGAACAAAATAGCATATTACAGGCACTTTTTTTTTTTTTTTTTTTTTTTTTTTTTTTTTTTTTTTTTTTTTTTTGCCTACGAATCTGGGCTCTAGTTACAACAAGTGGTTATGTGAGGAAAAAGAATTTGAAGTCTACATTCAATTTGTGTTTATAATATATACGAAGAATGCGTTTAGAAAAAATTAAACGGCTCAATTTGTATTAAAAATACTGAAGAAGTTAGAATGTCCCACCTGTACATTAAATTGCATATTATTATGCTATCTGTCATATAAATATAATATTATGTTAAAACAATTAAAAACAGTACTCAAAAATAATTATTTATATTATTTTTGTTTCTTAAAAAACAAATAAAATTTATAATGACAGGAACTTTGTAATTAAAAGAGCAAAAAAACTTTTTGGTTTGGTTAAAGTGGACCTTATCAATATTTTGTTTCTTAGAAAAAAATCAATTTAGTTATTACAAGCTAAATTATAAGTAATGTTTTTTGTTATCAATTGTAATTAGCCGTACTTCAATTTCAAATAAAATAATTACCTGGAATATAATCACGCAATTCTCAAAAGGTATAAAAGTTAGGAACTTTTGTAGTTGCCTCTTTTTGCAGTCATGGTGTCACTGAGTTTGCTGGTCTCATTCTGGTATCTGAGCACAAGGTCTGGCAAGGCACTGCTGCAGCAGAAACACTTTGCTATTGTAATTTCGTGGACCAATAGCATCTCTTTAACATTTATTGAGTTCTATACTGTACGTACAACATTTTTTTCTTTGGATTCGCGCAAGTATCATGTTGGTATCTTTATGTCAAGTTAATTAGTATTTGTACTGAAAAAAAAAATTGCTCATTTTTCCATAAGAACACATGTGGTTTTGATGATTTAAATAAACAATGTCCAACAAAACTGAAAAATAAAATGAGGAAGCCTAAAAAAAATTAATATAGGTAATTTCATATTTTAAACGAGGACGCATTGTCCTTAGGATAGACATACAAATTTTTTATATCTAAGTTCACTAAAAGTATTTTTAATACTTTTTTGAAAGTCACGTGAAATGAAGTCAAAGGGAGCAACCTTTTCCTATATCCACATTCATTAGTTGCCACCCATGACGTCATTTTACGACTTCCAAAAATCAATTATTTAATGTACTAAAAGAAATTAAAAATCCACATATCAATTGATTCAGGACGATGTCCTCTTTTACATTACGGAGAAGCTATAAGAATGCTTCAAAGACACTTCAAAAATCTAACAATCAATTGTATGTATAATACAAACTAGTACGCCATTTTGAGCTATTGTTCAAAAAGTCAACCCCTCCAAGAATTTCGGGACTTTAAAATATCGACAAAATTACTTCCTAAGTTTTTTTGAAGTCTTCCTCATTGTGTAAGCTATCTATTTGAGTACGTTCATTTTACTTAAAAATGATTTTATATTGGCATAATAAAATGTATTTAGATGGAGTTTTGCGTTAATTCAAATCTCTTTCCATCTGATTACATTGAATGGCCATAAGCATTAAGTAACTATAAGTGTGGTTAGTCATTTTTCAGTAAAATGACAGTACAAAGCCTTTTTTAAAGGTATTATTTTAAAGGCATAGACAACATGAAAACATTAGCATTTACATCACAAAACACTTGATGGGAATTATGTAAATAAGATTAATTGGTCTCAAAACCCGCAGAAATTTTCGCTTTATGCAACCCGCACAACATTGTCTCATTTTCATACTATTTTTTGCCTGCTTCTGACGTCATAAACAGAAATATTCACGCAAATTGCATATTTTCAAGTTTTTTCACGCTCTCTTGTGAAGCCATGGTGTGAAGCCATTCTGTTAAATTTTAATTTAGCATCAGTTTTGTAGATACCATTTTGTGTTTAATATGATTCAAAAGAACGTGTTATTTCATGTTTTCTATGTCTTTAAGTATGTATTGGTTCAGAGATAGGGCTTGTTGCCCTGACTGCCCGATTTTACCTATCTTATTTTGCAATAAAGATTTTATTTATTTATTTATTTATTTATTTATTTATTAATTTATTTATTTATTTATTTATTTATTTATTTATTTATTTATTTATTTATTTATTTATTTATTTATTTATTTATTTATTTATTTATTTATTTATTTATTTATTTATTTATTTATTTATTTATTTATTTATTTATTTATTTATTATTTATTTATTTATTTATTTATTTATTTATTTATTTATTTATTTATTTATTTATTTATTTATTTATTTATTTATTTATTTATTATTTATTTGTTCTGTGTACATTCTTACCGTGATATTCTTGCGTCAATATCGTACTAACATTTACACTGAGAAAACTAAGCTTTAGTGTATACACGCACAAA
>OX439136.1:24642670-24840170 GCA_949318235.1 Ecdyonurus torrentis | reverse complement strand
TTTTGGAAGCTAACATTCATACACCCTTTACATACAACACTATTTCTTACCGTATAGTTGATGAGAATTAGAGGATCTCCAGTGGCAGCCATTGCAGCGGGTGCCACAGCAATATCAGAAGTTGGGAAGGATGGACACACCTGGAGGAAAAATAATTGTCATAATTAGTGAAACAATTTAAGACCAAAATAACAATTACTGCAAATATGATAAATCAAACATGTTATATTAAATAATTACATAGCTTGCTTAGAATAGTTTTTTTTTTTTTTTTTTTTTTTTTTTTTTTTTTTTTTTTTTTTTTTTTTTTTTTTTACTCAGGCAGTTCATAGCAACATTTGAATAAGATATAATATATTTCATCATTCAAAGATTCGCGCTACATTTCAGAGTTATTCTTATGAAAAAAATACGCGCTAGATTTAAAGGATAAAATATTTTATCACAATCATGTGTACAGCTCTAGCCAAAAGTTTGAGAACAATTTGCATAGGCAACCCGCAAACACACTATGTCATCTTTGTAAGAAAATGCAGAGGCCGCCGCTGCCCCGTTCTTAAACTTTTGGCCAGAGCTGTACAGTACATGTTCTTATCAAAATAAAAAATTAGTAATTAAACAATAATATAAGCAATACTGATTTATCACTTACCTGAAGTCATGATATTCTGAATTATTAACTTAAATTCGATTGGCTGAAGAGGTAAAGGGGAACGAAAGAACCTGGGAAGAACAGCGTGAAAACTAAGATGAAACTTTGTCATGCCATTCCTCTTACCCCTTTACCTCATCAGCCAATCAGAATGAAGATATGTATTCAAAATATTGTGACGTCAGATAAGTGATAAGTAAAACTTTTTCAATGAAATTAAATACAAAATCCATGTTTCATTTATGAATATTAATTAAGGTATATTAAAGGCGCAGAACATATTGTACAAAAAAGTTGTGTAATATCCTAACAAACCTAAACATCAACGTTGATTTGGCCAGAGTCATTGATTTGTAATTTATTTTACATTCACAAAATGACACTGGCGGTCACTGGTGTAAAGAAAATAAAAATTACGTAATTTATGCTGCAATGAACAATCGTTATAATGTAGAGCACAAATGTTTCTATTTTGTGATAACATTATCTTAAGGCGGGAAATCAGCTACTGCGGGATTTGACTAAAAAGTTTTAAAGACAGAAAAATCTGAAACTTTGTACAGTGATAAATTAGGATTAGATATATTCAAAAATGTAAAAATTTGGGGGGTCACCATGTTAGATTTTTAATTATGATTTTTTGAAGTTTTATTCCCATAAGAGCCCATGTTAATTTCAATAATTAATTTCTCTCTTATCTGATGGTCACGGGTTCTGAAAATTTTATCATAGGCAGCTCTGTTACTATTAACTTTCAAATGGCATCATAAAATTTGGAAGTTTTCTTTTTAGATTTTGAGTTATAAGCCATCTATATACAATCCTTAATTATTATTCTCTGTGGTATAGTCACTATATAATTATTTAACATAAATTATGTTGTTATGCATAAATGCTGCTGCATTTTGAAAAAGAAAAAAATTATACGTATTTGATTTTTTTTTTTTTTTTTTTTTACGTGTGTACAGTATGCTTACTTTGTAAAGTGCGATGGTTTCAAAGGCCATTGCTGCAGGAGAGACAGTTGTATCTAAGGGATAGCTGAATCTTGATTTGACACGACGTGTGATTAAACCTGTTGGTGAGGACAGATCAGCTGTCAAAATACCAGCACCTACGCGAAGTGTCTTCACATCCGTTACCCTGAAAGTCAAGATAAATATTTTAACTTAAATTATTTAAGTTGGGTCTGTAAAGTATAGTGACGAACTTGAGCAATGATTGCAGCTGCTTTAATCATATATTATAAGGTGTATGCATTCATGTTAAAGTCGACGCCATGTTGGATAACTCAATAACATGGGTGGCATAGGACAAAAATCATTTTGACAATTTAAAAACAATATGCAATATTTTTGAGAGCATTGATGCTGTAAATATGTTGAATTAGTATCTCAAGTATGTGAGAAAAATAGCAGTTACAAAAAAAAAAAAAAAACAATTTCCCAAAGAAAATTGGCTTAAATGAAGTTTGTCCTATACTGAGCAATGTTATGCACTACTCCTGTATGGCCTACAAGCGCAATAAATATGACATCATCCGCATACACCCCATACAGTATATTATATATGTAAATATATATATATATATATATATATATATATATATATATATATATAATTTGCAAAACTGGGCAAATGTCTATATTGAAACACGTATTGCGCCTTTCTATAAACTATAACTAAAGATTTACATATAATAATCTTGTACTGGGATGAAAAATTAAGTAAATGAGTAAAAAACAAAACAAAAAAAAACTTGTGACTATTTTCCTTTTCCTTTTTTTTTGTGTTTTTTTCCCCCTTTAACAATACGCAATTGTTGAAAATTTTATTTGAAAATTTTGAAAAAAGTTAAATTTTTTAAAGTAGTCTGTTATGAAAATACTAAAATAATATATTTTGCTGTATACAACATATTATTATAATTATTCACTTGCATATACAGCAAGATAATATTTTGCACACGGAAAGAACAAATTATGTAATTAATGCTACATTTACGTCATTATAGTATAAATGATGCTAAATTAGAACAATTTAAATATTTAAACTGTCCAAAATAAATTTTATACTATACAATAATTATTATGCAATATAGTATAAATTATGCTGTATTGAACAAATTGTGCTGAAAATAAGTTAGCATAATTATTACATATTTATTTTTATCCGTGCAGTTGTACGTCTACAGCTTTACTATGTTGTGAAATACTGCACTTAAATAGAAACTTTATAATTTGTTAAGAGCAGATACTTTTAAGTCCACGGAAAACATAAATTTAAGAAATTATTTAGATACATATCAATAACTCTTTAGTACTAAACAATAACTCCATAGCTATTGTTAATAATTTGCTAAAATGTATTATTTTAGCTACCCATAATAACTTAAAAGTGTATATCTTAAATAAGTTAGGATTCGTAACTAAAGTAATGCACCAGTTTTTAGAGTGGTGTGTCCAGAATTTTAGGTTTCCTGTGCAGCAAAAGGTTGCAGACGGTGATTCGATAAATCAAAAAGAATTTGTGCGCATGACGTCATAATAAATGCACTTTGATGTCATAATTAAGCAACGAATAACATTGCTCAGTATAGGACATTATGTGGATTTTTGCTATTTTCTTTGAAAATTAAGTACTATTTTTGTCATTATTATTTTTATCGTATACTTGAAAACCTAATTGAACTTGTTAATAGCATCAATTCTCTAAAAAAAAAAATTGCTAAGTGTTTTTAAATTGGCAAAATGTGCTATTTTCCCATACCGGACTTTTTTTTTATAATAAATTCGTTAGATATATACTCAACTTTTTAAAATCTAAAGAGTTAATTATTTACCGCTAAAGAAATTATGTTTATACTAACGAATTACTGTTTAAACTTTTTTCAAAAAAAGTTATTGGTTTGTACTAAAGAGCTATTTATATGTATCTGAATAATTTCTTAAATTTATGTTTTCCATGCATGTTATTTAGTATACTCACTTATGGCTTTGACTTTAACGTGAATGCAACCACCATAAAGCTAAAAAAATTAGGGGGAAATTAATCAGATAATTTTGCATAGCTCAACGCAGCTCTATACAGTATAACGCGCGATCTGATTGCTTTCTTGAATTTCTGCGTTTTTAATACTGAGTAGATCGTAATCATTACGCAACGACTCCTGCAAACGAACGCAAACCTTTCAGACTCTTTGTTAAGCACGAAACTTAAATTTCTAGGAACTCGCTACTCTCCTTAAAGTATGTTTTATTTCCTCGTATCCAATAACTTACAATGAAAAGTGAGAAGAGTGGGTGATAACATAGTTAGATTTAATCACAACTGCAGGAGCGTAATCAGTCACTGGGTCACCTGCAACAGCGGGGGGCATGTAGATGAACACCTGAAATCAATCAATTAATACAATTAACAGCAGCAAATATAACTAAAAATATTATAAATAATTACAATATTAAAATTTATTTATTTATTTATTTATTTATTTATTTATTTATTTATTTATTTATTTATTTATTTATTTATTTATTTATTTATTTATTTATTTATTTATTTATTTATTTATTTATTTATTTATTTATTTATTTATTTATTTATTTATTGTCAACCAAAATACAAACTAGCGCATAGTTGGGTCAATTTCAAACAGAATGTAAATTATACTTAATCCATAACAATGTAAATTTAAAATTAAAGCTATATGCATGCAAAGAAGAGAAATAAATTTTTTATTGCATAATATTTTTAAAAAAACACAAAAATATTGTCTGGAATGGATAGATATATATGAAATTATAATTTTTTAAAGTATTTTAATAATTAACTTTTAAGCGTCAGGAAATGACATCACAGGCTGCAACCTATGCATGTGGGCATATAAGAAAAGTTAGAGCCTGTGACGTCATTTCACCACTTTTAAAAGTTAATTAAAAATACTTGATGCACTCACATAATCGCTTCAAGACGATATCGTGTTTTATAATTTGCAAATTACCACCTAAATTTGTTAGTATTCTTCATTACAATATAAAACCTATAGATAATATTACCCTGACTGTAGACTTACTATATATGGATAGGTAGTAGCAGCTGCTACATCTGTACCACCCAACAATCTGCCTTGTCCAATAGCAGTGCCTAAAATCATATTACCAAACATTAATTAGGTCTATTAAAATGAAAAATTATTTAAAGCCATACAGTAGTGAGTTTTAGGGATAAAATAAGCAATAGTAACAACAATAGCAAAAAAGTGCTAGCAGATGACTTTGTCTTTTTACTGTCTTCATTTAACATGCTTTCTTATGGGGCGATGAGGCAGATACATAACTTGTTAGAATGTTTTCACGATACGACTCTAAAAAAAAAATTTCATTACAAATAATAACTTATTTAAGATAAATACTTTTTTTATAGTGCATTTGAGCAAATTATTAACAATTGCTATTTTAGAGTGTATTAATTTGTTTTAAGTTAAACTAGCTATTGTTCATAATTTGCTAAAATACATTATTTTAGCTACTCATAATAACTCAAAAGTGATTATCTTAAATAAGTTATTTTTGAAATAATGAACTTTTTTTAGAGTGACATTTTATTATTTTACTGTAGCTTAATGAGTGAGTTTCAAATTTTTTTCCCTAAATTTTAATTCAATTCAGAAATAAATTATGTTTTAGCAACATGTATGCTTGAAAGTTAGAAAAATTTAATATTTGAGGCTCAATAAGCTACAGTAAAAAAATAATAATGCTAGAATGAAAAAACAAAAAACAAAAACAAACTAACTCAATTTATAGCTGCTTCATTGCCCCATAAGAAAGCATGTTAAATGCAGACAATACAACACTAGCTACCACTATGTTAGTATTGTTGATACCTCAGTTTTTTATTATCACTTGCCCCTAAGAAATAAGTTTGTTTTTTTCTTTCTTTAAATTTAGAGAAATTTTAGTTAAATATATATTTTTTTAAATACTAAATAATATCATCTATTTTGTGTTTAAATAATTGATTAGATAGGCTTTGCCTTTTTAATTAACCTTTTGAGTAACCTTCTCCATGTTTTTTTTTAATTCGACTGTTTTCAATTTCCATTCTTAAAATTGGTGCACTACTTTAGTTACGAATACTAACTTATTTAAAATAATCATTTTTAAGTTATTATATGAGTAGCTAAAATAATGCATTTTAGCAAGTTATTACTAATTTAAGTTATTTTTAAGTTAAATTAGCTACTGTTAATAATTTGCTAAAATGCATTATTTTATAGCTACTCATAATAACTTAAAAACGATTATTTTAAATAAGTTAGTATTCTTTACTAAAGTAATGCACCAATTTTTAGAGTGTTTTAAGCAAAAGAACCTTCATTATTGATAATATTTAGTAATAAATATTATTTACTACAGAAACATACTTTTTTATATCTTCTCAGATCCTGTTAGGTAAATGTTTTGTATAATACAATTTGAGAAAGTGCATTATTGTAATTTATGTATTTCTTACCATTATCAGCAGATCTGACAGAACGCCAGAGTGCTGGGTTCTGTGCCAGAATGCCAGAGAAAGCAGACAAAAGAAGCAGACACACAAATCGAGCCATGGTGAAGAGTACAAGGTAAAGATGGAACCAAACATGTTAGTTTATATAGCCCTAACTTTGCGTGTCACAGTAACTGAAAACTATATGTAATTAAATATCACGATAAAATAGCAAGTACTTTTAAAAGTCAAAAGTTTTTAATTATAAACATCCTACAGAAATAATAGTCAGTATTTTTGAACTTAACAATTAAAAACAAAAATAATAATAATAATTGCTACTTTTTTTATGCCAAATTTCTTTTTAAATGTTTAAATTTTTTAAGTTTTTATGTTATATAATTACACCAATTTTTTCTTTACTTTTTTTTTAATCTATACTTGGGACATTTTTAAAATAACAACTTAACATTTATCATACTTTGAAATTACAAAAATTACGAGTACTTTAATATTAAAACAAAATTATATATTAATAAATATATAGGAATAAATATAAAGATAAATAAAAATAGATGAATGAATGCATATCGTATCATTATTAATTTTTATTCAAATGGAGATGAAAAAAATCCTTAATAGACCCCTTGCACATCCTTGCGCTTTGTTACCATGCTTGTGGTGCTTAATGCATTGTCCAACATAGGAGAAACATCATTTCTCAACATTTTTTTTTTTTTTTTTTTTTTTTTTTTTACATAAAAAAAGTTTATTTCAACCGAACGAATTTTTCTCATATTTTTCGAGCTTATTAGGAGCTAGAAATAAGGCTTTGATTGAGTGTTGAAGCTTCTTTTGCTATTAAAAAAATAAAAATTACGTGTTTCCTATGCATGTTCCTATGCTGGCCTATGTATTCCTGACCAACAAAATGGCAGTTCTTAAATATGAGTGCAACCGGTTTATTTTAGCAGCTCTTTAAAGGCGTAGATCACATTGAACAAAAAAACTTGTCTAAAATCCTAACATACTTGAAAATCAACGTTGATTTGGCCGGAGTCATTGATTTCTAATTTATTTTCCATTCACAAAATGCGGCAGATGTGAGTGTAAGACTTCACCTCACTGGCGGGGAAACAGGCAAGCTGTGACGTCATAAACCCGCATCTGCTATTTTGTGAATGGAAAATAAATTAAATATTAATGACTACGGCCGAATTAAAGTTAATATTTAGGTATGTTAGGATGTTATACAAAGTTTTTTTTAAGGTGTTTTTCAATAATTGCTTTTTTAAGGGTAACAATTAATTTAAATTGCGTGTTCTGTAATTAGGAATATTACTGTTTGTTGTCTGTAAAACACAGAAATTATTAGTTTAAACATTGCACATGCGTACGAGAATTTTTTTTAGGGATGGAATTGGTGATACACTATGTTAAATAAACTCTCCTATACTACTTATATATATATATATATATATATATATATATATATATATATATATATATATATATATATATATATACACACACAGTATATATTTCCCCTTTTTACTTCTGCTCGATTCTTTTTTTTTCTCTAGTTCCGCTATTTATAAATATTTTCATAAAATTTAAATGATTTCAATTAATTAATTTTTTGACTTGCTGTAAAAATATAGAAATATTCTTCTTGTGTTTGTTTGTAGAAGTACAGTCATGTCGCTTTTAAAAGAAGATAACTTCTAAAACCAGTACGTGGAAAATTTACTTGAAGGAGTTTGAAAATCCCTATAATATCTTTATGGTATATATAGCACAAAGACAGAAATAGAAATTATAAAACGTTTTACTCACCGAAAAACAAAATCAAGTGCTTTTTTATGCTGTTTCAAAAATTACGTCTGAAAAAAAAAAAAAAAAAAAAAACTAAATACTACTTTTTTGGTTAATTTTCATATTTTGAAAGAATAATTAAGGAAGTTTCCATAAAGTTAAGACCCTGTTTTGAGCAGATATATGGAAAAAGAAGTATAAGTAGTAGACTATTGAAGCTAATATTTACCTTTATTAATTACATTCCAGTAATTAATTGACTAATAAAGTATGCCCACCTGCTCTCTAGAAGACAGTCACGTCATATTTTGATGCCCATTTGTTAGAGTTTGATCTTCTTCTGCAAATTTAAACAAAAGAGCATCATAAAATGATGTCACAGTCTTCTGGGGAGCGTAGCAGGATTTATTTTATAAGTGAATTAATTACTGTAATTGAGGTAAACATTGACTTTAATAAAATCTACTATATAGTTATACTCATTCTAAATATGTACTCAAAACAGGGTCTCAACTTCATGAAAACTTCCTCGTTCCTCTCTTGATTTCTTTGATGTGTGTATTTTTATTTCTAAACTAGTGTGTATTTAGACACAATGAAGACTCTATGTCCAACAGAAAAATTACAAATAACTATTTAAAAAATAAACACTTATTGCGAATCGGTTTATTATGCTAAAAATAATATAAATAATTGACCGGACATTTGTAATTATAGGAGCAGAAAATGTGTTATTTCGTTGAAAATAAATGCCTTATCAATATTTCATTTCTTCGAATGAAATCTATTTACTTTTTTACAAGTTAAATTATAAACAATATATTTTGTTATCAATTGTACATGTTATTACTGAAATTAAATATAAATTCATTATTTGTAAAAATATCACGCAAGACTCAATGGTATAAAAGTTCGGGATTTGTTGTTATTATTTTACTTTGTAGTCATGGTTTCACTAAGTCCGCTAGTGGCGATCTGTCTCATTTCTGGTGTCTGGGCTCAGAACCCGTCACTTCTACGTAACTTTAGAACAATTAGGTCTGCTAATGGTAAGTCTTATATGTGTGGTATTTTAATGTTTTACTGAGGTTTAAGTCAATTTTGATGAGTATGATTAGTAAAAAAACTGCTGGGTGCGTACGTGAAGTGTGAGCATAACACGTTGAACGTTTACATGCATTCCATGATGATACGCATGGTACTCGGGAGGTCCATGATTAATGTAATTGCACCGTCCAGTCGGACTAGTTTTTTTTTTTTTTTTTTTTTTTGCTGTCATGGCAAATGCCGGGCTGTGTATAAATCCTATCTATTATTGTCTTTATGGAACTATATTGGAGACATTAGAACGATAACACAATATGGGGAGAAAATAAATGTCTACGTTTTTCTCTATGACAAAACTGACTTCCTTGCAACGTACAATACTCAATACTAATATATTTAATTACTCTATCTAGAATCTAGTATGGCACGTATATCCGGGGACACCGCAGCCGTCGCAGCGGACCTTACCTCCCTCAAGTGGCTTGTAAGTTTAATTGATCTACGCATAATCTTCTTTAAATAAACAAATTGTGTCATGGATTACAGTTTAATATCTTTTGGTTCATGAAATACTTTAGTGGCTGTATTACACTTTTGTAACTGAAAGCTGAGGTTAAGCTTAAGAACGGAAACGGAAGTGCTGGAAACGGTGCCGATGGTAAATAAATAAATAATCATAATTTTGGGCCTTACATAAGGCTTATGGGAATGTCTAATATTTGGAAACATTGCATTACGTAAATTAGTAATGGATAAGAGTGAGCGTGCCTTGGGGGGGGGGGGGGGATGAGAGTGCTCCTATGAAAGAGAGAAAAGGCTTTACTAGTGTTAATGCATACTTTTTGATTTCATATCGGTATACATAATATATAAAAATATACAGCCTAACCAATGAAAATTTTGACGTGCGCTTACAGCTGACTATACACAAGAAAAGCGTGTGATTCCGGTAATAGCAGACCTAAAAGTTTCAATAAATTAAGAGTCACTATAATATACATAAAGGTAATGACAAAAAATTTAACGCTTTATTTAGACATGTTTGTGATTTTTAGGTGACAATAGTGGAACCTACATCTGTAACCGTGGGTCAAGGGGACTTCTATGGTCCAGGTGTCATTGTCGCACCATATTGGGTCATTGCTCACTCGGACTTGCACAAGACGTAAGTAAAAAAAAATTATTACAACTAGACATAAAATTATATAAAGGTACAATTAAAATAGTATGAGATTTAAATATTAAGTAAATCTTATTTAAAAATAAAGTAAAGTAGATTTTCATTGGATATCTTACAACTAGTATGCAAAAAGTTCCTTTTTATAGTACTAATTTTTGTATCAAGACTTTTTGCAACAACTTTTAGAAAATGTTGCTACTACTTTGCGAAAATAGTAGAATTGCTTACGTCACCTAATGAATCAGGAAGAAAATCGGGATATTTACTGATTTTAAATACTAATAAAGGGTTGTTTTCAAAGAATGATGTGCAGTGAGATGGTATTAAAAACCTTACTTCGATTACTTGTACATGGAAAGATATAAATTACGTAATTTGTGTTGAATTTATGTTATTATATCATAAATTATGCTAAATTGGAACAGCATTAATAATTATGTTGTACGCTATAATATTTATGCTATATAATAACATAATTTTTATGTAGGATATAGCATAAATTATGCCATATTGAAAAAATTGCCCTGAAAAAAAGCTAGCATTATTATTATATATACGTATTTATTTTTGTCCATGTATCATAATTAAAATCTGGAGTCATTTTGTATATTTATATGATAATTTTCTTTTAAAAATATAAAAGAAATAAAAATATCCGAGAGAATTGTAATAATATTGAATTCTTTAAAATAATCTTTTCTATTATGGAGGTACTATGATCAATAATTTTCTCTCTGTCTCAGTGTAACAGACGTGAAGAAACTGCAGGTTCGTGCTAATACACTGGTTGCCAACCCCGCTGATGCATATGTCATCACCAGAAAGGTCAAGAGTAGGCTTGTTCATGCCGACGCAGCTGCCACCACTGTACTCAACAAACTACAACTCTTCAAGGTATTGAAATCGTTCTATAAACTACACACAACTCTTGAGCTAAAGCAAACTATATTAACGGTCGTTTCTACTACAAGCAAGATCGACCCATAAGCAAAAATCTTAGCAACGGATCAACAACGAAAAGGTTTTTAGGAACCTTTATCCATAACAACACATGTAATTTTGAGGTTTTTAACGGATTTTTTATAACAATGGAAAAAAATTCGTCGATCTTGCTTGTAGGAGAAGCCGTAAATATAGTATGCTTTATCTTGAGCCAGCTTCGAAAATTTTCCTTTGTTAAAAACATCTGATCATGACGTAGTTACATATTTACTACGTTTATATATTATGGTTTATCATTCTTAATATTTCTTCATTTAGAACTTTGGACCTGATAACAATGAAAGAAACTCATAATAAATAGTTCCATACGAAACATGCGACTCACTTTTATCGGCTCAAAAAACAAGATCAACCAATGAATGAGTCTTATTTTGTTGGTCAGCCAATCACTGTAAATGAGATTCATTATACTTTACAGAACAAGCTCAAGTCTGGAGCTTTATTATAAAGGCACATTATAAAGCTATATATTATAAATGATTTATTCATATATATAATAATAATTGAAATTCTTATTTATTATTCATAAAACATTAAAAAAAAATTCATCTATTTTCAACAATATTAAAAAAACGTTCTAAAGGGGGCGACGTTTAGGCTTGACAAATGTCTGGCCCACTATTAAACAGCTCTACTCTAGATTGTTACTTGTTTTTATATCCCCAGGTTTGCCCATCATTCGAAACAGCCTATGTTTACACAGTACCAGCTACCCCTGTTCCCATTGCCAAGGGAGATTTGTACAAGTTCTACAACTACGAGGTACGTTTGTTAATGAAAATATTTAGTAAAATGATACAGCTTAAGTATTGTTCATATATGTAACGTAAAAGTTACGTGCGTTTTGACATAATAACAAAGTTGGAACAATGTAAACAAATGGAGCCGTTCATTTGGTTTTTTGAAGATTTTGCATGTAAATGTACCACTTGCAATGAATGAACTTAATAATTTGAACCATTCTTAATGCATTTCTTATGTAAAAAATCGTTTTCACTTACTTTTTGCAACAATTAAAAACATTTTATTGCAAGTGGTCTATTGTGAACGGCTTTAATCTTACCATGAATTTCACGAAGTGACTTTTTGATTTTTCTACACCACTGAATTTTTTTTTATTTGTTCAGAAAGTCGTGACATTGTAAATCATTTTGATACACAGTGCGCAATGGCTTTGTCTTTAGGAGCATTTAGGATGTTACCTGCGAACAAATTGTAACTCAGCTAGTTTTGGGGTCCTAAGTTTAAATAATTCTTGCTAAACCTCCAGCTCAACAATGCAAGAAATATGAATATTGAAATTTATAAAGATATATATTTTTAAAAAACACACTGATTGCTTATGTTTACTCAAAATACGAAAAATGAAGTGCCGGAAGAGGAAACCACATGACGATAAAAGTGGGAGAAAACTTGGTGCCAGCAGCAAGCTAACCTTAAGTTACCTCCCACTTTTATCGTCACGTGGTTTCCTCTTCCGGCCACTTCCTTTTCCGCATTTTGAGTAAACATAAGCAGTCATTATTATTTCTACCGTTTTTTTTAATATGGAAGATAGAATAAATTGTGGTAAAAGGTAAAATCTATAAAAAGTTCAAAAGCATAGTTATATAATAGTTTGTTTGTTTTTTGTACATGTATAAAGTTTATTTTTTAATGAATAATTTTACAGAGTTTATTTTTTATAAAAAACTATGCTGTATGGTGATATGTTTGCTTGTAGCCTGCACTATCTTACGGCGAGAAGAAGGTAGGAGAAGATTGCGAATGTATTGAATACATTGTCAGCCCGGACACTGAAGCTATTGTCGAACCCAAGACCTTCTGTGGTGAAGAACATGCTACCATCTTCATTGATGCGGTGAGTATTTTACTGAACTGACGGAGAAAAAAATAATATCTATCTTTTGTCATCGCAGTATTAAACACACAAAAGTTTATTTAAAGCTTTAGACTACATAAAACAACATGTGCTTTTTAATGAATAAACACAAAAATGGGATCTTCAAAACTGTTGACAATTTTTACCAGAATAATAATGTAGCCCCACGAGAGAGCGTGAAAATACTGTAAAGTATGCAATTTTCTTGACTATTCATGTTTATGACGTCAGAAACATGCAAAAATTAGTATCAAAATATTGTGCGGGTTGTATAAATTGAAATTTTCTAATCACTGCTATTTGGGGTTTGAGACAAACTAAAGTTATTTTATGTAAGTCCCATCAAGTGTTTTGTGATATAAATACTTATGTCTTTCTCTGGTCTATTCCTTTAAATAATCGTTTTTATTCAAAGAAACATAGAAAAATACACTTTTTTCTAACATAAATATAATTACTGAAGCTTACGTGAAGTAACTTACGTGAAGTAAATAGGGCTGTCAAGCCCTCACAACGCCTTAATTAAGTTACTTATTATTATTATTATTATTAACTTTGAAATATTTTGATTTTAGACTGACAAGTATGGAGCGATTGCAGTGAAAGGTAGTGACTTCGTAGGCATCAATGTTGATGACGGTAACGGAGGAGACCTTTACCTGGAGATCGGACAATATCAATCTTGGATCGCAACCAATGCTGTATAAGTGTACTTAAGATTGCATGACGTCACAGCGCATCAGAAATAATATTTAAAAAAAAAAAAAAACGTGACAAATTTTATGACGACTGGAGAGCTAATTTTTGTTATATATTTTCTTCTCAAGTAATTTGATAATAATTACTTTTTGTTTAAAGCTGATTTTCTTAAAAATGTTATTACTAATATAATTTTTTTTTTTGAAAGTTACTTTAAACAAAATCTAATTACAATTAACAAGTTATTTTTTTCTTATATAATTATATTTTAATTGTCATTAATTAAGTCTGATACATATTAGCGGGGTTTAATTAGTGACAATTAACTTTAATTAATTGTACATACCTGCACTTTTTATTGCAAATAATAAAGTAATCCTATGCATTACAAATAGCTTGTGTTTCTTTTTTTCTATAGATTTTATGGATTTGAAAAGGTTGAAAAGAAAGAGGAAATTTAGTAATGGAATTTTTTTATATCGTGTAATTTTATAAATATATATATATATATATATATATACATTTTTTTTTTTTTGGTATAGGGTGTATGTGGATGCCGTCATATTTATTGCGCTTGTAGGCCATACTGGAGTAGTGCATAACATTGCTCAGTATAGGACAAACTTCATTTAAGCCAATTTTCTTTGGGAAATTGGTTGTTTTTTTTGTAACTGCTATTTTTTTCACATACTTGAGATACTAATTCAACATATTTACAGCATCAATGCTCTCAAAAATATTGCATAGTGGTTTTAAACTGGCAAAATGATTTTTTTTCCTATGCCACCCATGTTATTGAGTTATCCAACATGGCGTCAACTTTAACATGAACGCATACACCCTATAGTTTACAGAAACATCACATAAAAAATTATACATAACATTCATTTCGTCCGTTTTTGAAGTTATATAATATACTATGGTCCATAAAATAACGTATCATCATTACTCTTTCGTAACAGTAACGAGTAGCGTGCTATATTTTCAAGTAATTTTGGTCACCATGTAAAAACACTAATTTCTAATATTTTAAACCTCTAAATCTATAAATACATATAAATATGCTTTCATCATTATATATTAATTTAAAATTAATATTGATTATATTTATTTTAATCTGTATGTTTATAATTTCTCGGAAAATAATAACAACATTTCTAAAAAAAGTTGTTTTTAAATATTTTTATTTGTTTATTTATTTATTTGTTTCCACCATATATATTGCATACATACATAACAGAATAATATATAATAATAAGAAAAAATATGTATAATAAAAAAAATATAATAAGTAAAAAAAATAAAGTATCGCTATATTGCAAAAGTGTTATTCACATGACGCGTAAATTTAACGCACGTTACAAAGTTTAACAAAGTAAACAAATGGAGCCATTCACAAGTAATTTTCAAAAACAATGTGAACGGCTCCATTTGTTTACATTGTTCTACCTTTGTAAGGAACGTCGACGTGCGTCAAAGTTACGCGTCATGTGAAAAATACTTAAAAAGTAACCTCACTACTTTTAAAACCCTTGTCAACTTACTTTTGTATCATTTAACATAGTAGACTGATAATTACCATTCCTTATTATCCATGTATTAGACACCATCACGTTGATTTTGTAATTATTTTCGTTTATTTTACATTTTTCGGTTATATCACGTATCTGACGTCACAATCTACCGATGGAGCTGTGACAGGGGTAAAGAACTTGAGGGAGGGGCTAAAATTTATCACGTGACCAGAGCGGTGACTGTGATTGGCGGCGGTATGTTGTAATTGTATGTATGCGGTAATATTGTATTGTGTCTTATATATTAATTTATAAATGCATATTTCTATGGTTCTTCTTTGTCAATTATGTATATTAAATATAATGAAGAAATACTCTGACCAGTGATATTGTTTAAAGAAAGTCAGAGGACCATGTAAGTGGGTTGTACCTTTTTTGGCCTCTAATAAAAACCATTTATTATTATTATTATTATTATGTTGTGACGTCAGATACGTGATATAACCGCAAAAAGGAAAATAAACAAAAATAAATACAAAATCAACGTGTTGGAGTCTATTTCATGGATAATAAGGTATGGTAATTATCAGTCTAATATTCTAAATGATAGAAAAGTAAGTTGACAAGGGCTTTAAGTATCGTGTGTAACGTAACAAAGTTATAAAAAAATAAATCAGTAATATGACCAAGTCTGATAAATAATATAATTTTTGCAGTATTATAAATAACTATTTTAAAAAAGTATGACAAGTAGTATTTTTTATTTTTAATTATGCTCAAAACATATTACAAAAAAGAATGAAAAATAAGACCGGACGTTTGTAATTAAAACATCAGAAAAAAACTTGTACGTAGGTTGAAAATTAATGCTTTATCAAACTTGCATTTACATGTTATTATTATGCAATATATATTATTATTTTCTCTTTCATAAATAAAATAGATGTTTAGGTTTTTTTGTTATCTACTTACAATAATTGTTCATACTTAAAATTAAAAATAATTAACAGTGATAGATCACGCAAGACTTTAAGGTATAAAGAGTTGAGAATTGTTTTGGTGACTTCACTTTGCAGTCATGGTTTCACTGAGTCCGCTAGTGGTGATCTGTCTCATATCTGGTGTCTTGGCTCAGAACCCGGCACTTCTACGTAACTTTAGAACTATCAGGTCTGCCAATGGTAAGTCGCATATTATTATGTGGTATATATGGACATCATATTTAATGAGCTTGGACGCTATACTGGAGTAATAAATAACATTGATCAGCATAGGAAAAACGTCAGTTTTTACTATTTTTTCGGGAGAAAAAAGAGTTTATTTATTTCTTTAATTAATATTTTTGTCACATACTTATGATACTAGTTCAAGCTATTAACAACATCAAAATGCTCTCAAAAATAAAACTTAGTACTTTTAAACTGGCAAAATGAGCCATTTTCCTATGTTATGGAGTGATTCAACGTGGCGTCAACTTTAACATCGATGGATACATCTTATAGCAAATGAAATTAATTATAATTTATTTTTAAAAAAGCTTTAAAAAGCTATGATTACGTTATGATTTTAAAAAGCGTTGAAATTTTAAATATTAAAAAGTTAGTGACGTTACAAGTGTAAGGATCGAATGGAAAAAAATGTAGATACATTCAACGGACAAGTTTAACGTTTATTCCATTGTGATTCCAACGCTTGTGACGTCATTTACGCTTTTATCGTTACATTGTCAATGTTTAGTGACGTCATAACCGTTAATTCCACAATTGCAATACTGGCAAGCTATTCAACGCATATTTTTTTAGAGTGCGATGTCAGTTATCATTAATATAATTAATTGCTCTGTCTAGAAACTAGCATGGCACGTATTGGTGGGGACACCCCGGTTTTAGGAACGGACCTTGTTACCCTTAAATGGCTGGTGAGTTTAATTTAATTCACATTATTTGTTGTTGTTGTTGTTTTGACTAAACCTGACTGAGGAACTGGCAGTTTACCCACTACATGTATACACCACAAATATTCCGAAATTCAGTGTTCATTGTGGGGGTTCATCCGTAATAGATCGGCTACGACCTAGCAAACATCCCAGCATTCACCATAGCAGACTGAGGAAACTGTGCAAGCATTCAGTCAGAATTTGACTGCAGAATCTTTAAGCTAGCTCTCTGTCCTAGCCAAGGTTTTGTAGAAGTCTGGTTGGTGGTTGGGATTGAACTCGCGACCTCTTGCATACAAGTCAGATGCGTGAACTTTTTTTTTTTTTTTTTTTTTTTCCTTTCAATTTTCTATCTTTGAGTGTGTGGTATACGATACGGTACAAGAATTTCATCAATTTTTAAAGTACGACTAAAGTATTCGGGTAAAGATTAATATTCTTTGTAATTATTAAAAGAAAAAAATCAAAGGTTTTTAAATAATGTATCATTCACAGGCAAAAATAAAAACGTAACAATTTTTATAGTTCATTTTCAGCACAATGAGGAAGTTTCCATAAAGTTAAGACCCTGTTTTGAGCACATTTTTAGAAAGAGTATAAATAGTAGATTCCATTGAAGTCAATATTTACCTTTATTAATTACATTTCAGCGATTAAATCCCCTCTAAAAAGTGCCTAACACGCCCCCCTAGGAGACCCTTGCGTTCATCTTTTGTAAATTTTAAACGCGCGAATTTCAAAATTACGTTAATTTGAATACGTTTTGAATACAGCATAACATATTTTGCTGTATAATAACTGTTAGAAAGCATAAATATTATATAATAGCAAAATTTGTGTTATTCTAACATAGCATTATCTATATGTTATTCAATTATGACACACGGAAATAATAAATTGCGTAATTTATGCTACAATTATGTCATTATAGCATAAATTATGATACATAAATAAATATACTGCACAACATAATATTTATGCTATATGTAACATAGTTATTATGTAGTATAGCATAAATTATGCTATATTGAACAAATTATGATGAAAATGAGCTATAGCATACTTATTACATAGTTATTTATCATAAATGCAGCATAAATTACGTAATTTAATGTTTCCGTGATGGTTTAAACTTCTTAATATCGATGGTGGACAGTCGTATATTTTTAGAAGGTTAACAAAGCAGGTGATTGGCTGATATCTGACACACTGAACGGTCGCGAAATATAAAATAAACACGAATTCAAGAAAAATTGTGACTTAACATAAAAGTTTATGGTTATGTCAAATACATGAAAACACGATCAAATATTTAAGTTATTCTACTTTAAAGATAGCACGTAAATGTGAAAATTCAAACATTAGCACTAACTTTACAAATCAAATTTTAAAAAATTAAAGTAATATTTTTTTTGAATAAAAAACGTTTTGTTTTGTTTTGTTTTTTTTTAATTCATTCAATTTTATTTGAAAATTATAATATATTATATGTTTTGTTCGATATGAATAATGAAGAAAGAATTATTACGAAATTATAAAGTTCCTTTTTTGAGTATTTTTGCTCTAAGTAGGTCCCCCTCTATGTTAAGCGATAGATTTGAATACTAATATGTTTGTAATATTCAGGTGACGATAGTGGACAGCCAAACTATTTCCACGGGTCAGGGAGATGGTTATGGTCCAGGCGTCATTGTCGCGGCATCGTGGGTCGTTGCCCATGTAGATCTGCACAGCGCGTAAGTATACAAAATCATGTCATAATAATTTACACTCTTTTTCAAAAAAAAAAAAATTAATTCTTCCGGCTTATGGCCATACAATGATATCAGAAGGAGATTTCAGTTTATTCAAAGCTCCATTTACATGTTATATTCATCAATGAAGCTGAAGATAACGTAAGGTAGTGACTGCGCATTTTGTGCGTCTTCTGCAAGATTTAATTCTTTATTTCCGGTAGTTTTTGACGTTTTGATGGCTGAAAAATAATATCACGTGCAATTATTATTATTTTTTTTAGTCAAGTTGAACTTTTATCGTTATCGTAACTTTTGGCAATTGGACAAATTCGGAAAAGAAGAACGAAATGCGCAGTAGCTACTTTACATTATTTTCAGCTTCGTTGATTTTCATATGCCAATAAAATTCTACTTTTTATGAAAAAGAATGTAAATTTCTGATAGGTTATATTTGACTAACACTCAATTTTCTCTCTCTCTCTCTCTCTCTCTCTCTCTCTCTCTCTCTCTCTCTCTCTCTCTCTCAGTGTAACGGACGTGAAGATACTGAGGGTTTACGCTAATACACTCAGCGCTAGCCCAACTGATGCAGGAGCCATCGCCAGGAAAGTCAAGAGTAGATACGTGCATGCAGATGAAGCTGCCGGCGTTGTTCTTGACCAGTTACAGTTGTTCAAGGTATTGCAATAAATCAATCAATTAGTCAGTTAATCAATCATTCAATTAGATAAATCAACCAATACAGTAATATTTAATCGATCAAATTATATTCAATAAATTAATCAATCACTCAGTCTATTAATAAATCATGAATATCATGATTAATATTCAATCTGCTGCTGTCTCCAACTTTTCTTCCACTTTTACCGTCACGTGGTTTCCTCTTCCGGCACTTCTTTTTCCGCATTTTGAGTAAACATAAGCGGTCGTTTTGTCCCACGTGATTTCCACACTTCTTGCACTTCCTTTTCCTGTTTTTAGAGGTTTACATAAAATGTCATTGGTTTTGTTCAAAAACACCTGTACTTTTGAAAAAAAATCGATAAATTTGATTTTATTAACAAATAACACTTGAAAAATACAAGTGTACATTTTTCAATAGTGCCTGGAGGTCACAAATATTAATTTAAGACTATTACTTGTTTGTTATGGCTAGGTGTGTCCAACTTTCGACGCTGCCAATATTTACACTGTACCTGCTACCCCAGTTACCCTCACCACGGGAGATTTGTACAAGTTCTACAACTTTGAGGTAAGAAGAATAAAATTTCTTTATTGACCCAGGCAGTTCATAGTAACATAACGTTATAACAAGCATTGGTCTTGTCAACTATTTACAAGAAATTACAATATAAAAGATATTATATAAAAATACATACATAATATATACGTATATTATGTAACTCTTCAGTACAGCACTTGGTTCAAAAAAGTTTAAACAGTAACTCGTTATCGTAACTACAAACGTAAATATACTTCAGCTGTAAATAGTTAACTCTTTAGATCTTAAAAAACTTTGTATATATATATATATATATATATCTAACAAATTTATTATAAAAAGAGTCTAAATAGTAACTTTTCAGATATTTTTTCCGTCTATATAAATTTGATAATTTAAAGTAGTGTTTAAGGCAATAAAATCTACTAATTTAACCTATTGTATTGACTAATAAAGGAACAACTGTTTTTAGGCCAACTATAATCGATATTGCTCACATCCGCTTCCGTTTTGACCTTCTGCGCATGCGTAGTAAGTAAAAACGGAAATGGATATGACCGAAATCGCTAACAGTCAGCCTCAAAACAGTTGTTATTAGTTAATAGAAGCAATATGACATATCCAACCTAATAGACAGTATAAAAGTATTAATTAACCATCATGCTTAAAAGTGACTATTGTGATTGCTCACAGCCCACACTATCCTATGGAGAGAAGAAGATAGGAGAAGATTGCGAGTGTGTAGAATACGTCGTTGCTCCAGAAACGGAAGCTACTGTCACAGCAAAGACCTTCTGTGGTGAAGAACATGCTACCATCTTAATTGAAGCGGTGAGTTTTGCATTCACTCTAAAAAAAAAAAAAAGGCGTTAACAAGCGTTAAAAAGCTTGCACACACTTTTGCAATACTTTAAGTAGTGTGTAACTGTAACTGTAGTAATCAGAAATTTTCAATTTATAAATCTGTACAACATTTTTCTACTAATTTTTACTTGTTTCTGACGTCATAAACAGAAATATTCACACAATTTGCATACTTTACAGTTATTTCACACTTACAATCTGATAAAAAATTGTCATCAGTTTTGAAATCCCATTATGTGCTTAATCATTATAAAGAACACATGTTGTCTATGGTTTTAAATAAAAATTGATAAAAAGTTAAGTGAACTTGTGATAATTTTTTGTTTTCAGACTGACAAGTATGGAGCGATTGCAGTGAAAGGTACTGACTTCATAGGCATCAACGTTGATGACGGTAACGGAGGAGATCTTTACATTGAAATTGGACAATATCAAGGTTGGATCGCAACCAATGCTGTCTAAATAAACTGAGGATTACATGACGTCACTCTAATCATAAAACAATAAAACTATAGACCAAATTACTTCACAATTATTATAACAAAATACTATATTACAAGATAAAAGTGTTGCTTCGTGAAACATGCTACAAAAAAAAAATGCGCATCACATTTGAATAACCATAGTTGATCGTCCTTTTAGTAACAGAAAAGATAATTTACGAACAGCATTAATAATAGTGTTGTTCGTAAACCCTGTTCTCTTGCATCAAAAAATGCGCATTACATTTGATTAACCATAGCTGATCGTCATTTTAGGAGCAAAGAACAGGGTTTATGAACAGCATTAATGATTTTCGTAAACTCTGTTTCCTTGCTCCATAAAATGCGCACTTCCATTTAAAAATCATTAGGTGATCGTCATTTTTTTGTGATTTGGAGCACGAAAAACAGGATTTACGAACATCATTACTGACACTCGTGGATATATTTCGCCGCCAATTAAGCGGCTAATCAAGCCAATAAGCACCCGAGTTGAAGGTCACTTGATCAAAATTGACCAATCCAAACTGGGCTAAGCTTAACATTGAAACAAGTTTTTGTCCTTATTTTGTATTGTAGTGTCTTGCTTATATAATAACCATGGCTTACATTAACTTTTAAACTATGGTAAATTTTTTTTTATTAAATTTATGTTAATACTCATATTTTTTTAAACCACAATTATAAATAACTTCAATATTTTGACACTCAGATTCACTGCGTTTAGTTGCCATATTTGTGGTAACAAACATATTACTTTACGTATAGAAAATTACAACATTATGAAAACTAAATCAGCAACTTTTGTCATTTTTGCACTTTCCCAAAATGTACAGATTAATTGGGAACTGCCGGAAAACAGTGTAAATAAAAAGTTGCAGATTTGGTTCAAATTAATACTTCTCCTATGTAACCAATGTATTTGTTACCACCAATATGGTTGCTATATAAAGGTAAAACCTTAAAAATGTCATGTAAACAAAGCTTTATATAACCACAATGATGACAACCGGAAAGCAAGATTTTGTAATATATTTTCTTCTAATAATTTGATAATTATTAATATTTTTAATTAATATTTATTATATTTTATATTTCTTTTAAATTTTATAATAATTCTAAATTGAAATATTAAATATTTATCAAAGTATAAATTTTCTAAGTTAATTGTATTTTAATTGTTATTAATTAAGTTATAATCATATTAGCGGGGTTAAATTAATGACAATTAACCTTAATTAACTGAACATATGTGCACTTTTTATTGCAAGTAATAAAATAATCCTATGCATTACAAATAATTGTTTCTTTTTCCTGATTAGATTTTAACTTGGATAAAAAAAAACTAGGTTAAGTTTATCTGATATGAAAGTTTATTATTTTTTAGATCACAAAATTTATTACGCCTTAATAACAGATTTGGGCATTAACGTTACGTAATTTCATTACTCTTTTGTTAAAAAAACAATAACGTAACTTCATTACTTTTTGGTAGCAGTAACCCGTAACGGTAACGCATTACTTTTTCAAGTAATTTTTGCCATGTAACGACGTTATTTTCTAATTTCAAGCACTGGAAAAAAATAAGATTTTGAATCTATAAGTAATAATAATAATAAATGGGTTTTATTAGAGGCCAAAAAAGGTACAAACCCACTTACATGGTCCTCTGACTTTCCTTAAACAATTGTCAGAGTATTTCCTCATTATATTTAAACATAAACAATTAACATAAACATAAAAAAAGGAATCATATTAAATATAGACTTCTAATTTCAATATACAATACAATATTTGAGAAAAACAAATGTGATTTTATTTATATTATTGCGGACGTACATTTATATCATTTAAAACCTCTTAAAAGTACTGTACATAAATTTGCTTTCGTCATTACATAGTAATTCAAATACTGTTCTGATTTAGATTTAAATGTGTATGAAAACAATTTCAATATGTTAAAAAAATTGTTTTGGTTAAAAAAAATTTGAAGTAAATAAAGTAAAGTAAAGTTAAAAGTAACTTCACTACTTTTAAGAGTAGTGAGTTACGTAGTGTCATTACTTTTCAAAAACTAATAATAGTAAAAGTAGTAAGTAGTAACGTAACGCAGTTTAAAAAAATCAGTAACGTGGCCAAGTCTGCTTAATAATACAACATTATTTGACAATGTGCAACTTAACTTTACATAAAGTTGATTAAAGAACATACATTATAATAAATTATTGGAAAATTAAAAGTTATTTGATTGTGGAGAGAAAAGTTAGGTCATGAAAAAGTAAGAAGAAACTGAATAAGTTGAATTGATAGATTCAAGAAATTTTTAATAATTTCAAATATAAAGAGCCCCTTGTAATTAGACCACCAGTTGGGCAGATGTGACAACCGAGTTGCATATCTCGCAAGTCTGCAGGCGCTCTGCTCACTGTGGTTTGTATTCCTAATTCTTCATTCATTCATTCATTCATTCATTCATTCATTCATTCATTCATTCATTCATTCATTCATTCATTCATTCATTCATTCATTCATTCATTCATTCATTCATTCATTCATTCATTCATTCATTCATTCATTCATTCATTCATTCATTCATTCATTCATTCATTCATTCATTCATTCATTCATTCATTCATTCATTCATTCATTCATTCATTCATTCATTCATTCATTCATTCATTCATTCATTCATTCATTTATTCATTCAATTCATTTTTTCATTTAAATTTCCATTTGCATTATTTTTATTTGTTCATTCGGTTTGAGATCTTTCTATTCAATTTGTGTCTTGTGCTGATAACTCTGCAGAGAGCAAATCATTTTGACGATAGAAAAGTAGAAGATCTCGACTGCTGTGATGAGGCTGAAGCCGGTGAACAGTCCTAGCAAACCCCCACAACTAGCTGGAAATCAATACAAAACCAAATTAAAGGAAATTGAAGTAGCTCGCAATTCTCATGAACAATGGACTTAAAATAAAAGGTTACAGCTCAGACTTGTTTTATTTTTACGCACTATAAATTATTTTGAGTATTGAGACGAAGTGCTTTTGTGTTCCTTAAAACTGAAGGAAATGGTAACATGTGATTGTAAGAAAATAGAGTTATCTTCTTAGATAATTTTTAATATTTAAAAATAATTTTTAAATAACCTTTTAAATAATATAATATAATGTATAATTTTTAAATAACTCCTACATTTTTTTACAATTAAGTGATTTCCTCTCAGCAGTTTTAAGAAGCCCCACCATGGATATGAGCCCCACCGATCTCTCTTTTCTCGTAAATAATTGTGAAACGTTTGCCATGAAGCTAAGTAGAGGGTGCTCAGGTAAGCTAATTAGCCAGCAAGCCAAACATTTCTCGTACTCCACGTCCATCCACTTCACTTTATCAACTCAGTCTCTTTTTCTTTATATTTTAATCTTCATATGATATGTTTTTGAAATGTGTATGAAAAATATTAAAAAATGGTGTCGATATTACACAAAAATATTTTAAAGCTAGAAACGTGACATATTTCTTACCAATGAAATCCGTGACTCCGTACAACTCACTGCGATGTTTAGAGAAGAACTGAAGGGACTCGAAATGTACTTCAAGACGACTCGAGAATGTTGAACTGGAAAATTTTAATATAATGTTACTGATAGGGAGTGTCACTTAAAGCCGTAGACCACATAAAACAACATGTACTTTTTAATGAATAAACATATGAAATGGGATCTTCAAAATTGTTGACAATTTTTACCAGAATGTTAATGTAGCCCCACGAAAGAGCGTGAAACTACTGTAAAGTATGCAATTTAAGTGACTATTTATGTTTATGACGTCAGAAACATGCAAAAATTAGTACGAAAATGTTGTGCAGGTTGCATAAATCGAAATTTCTTATCACTGCTACGGAGCTACAGTTGGGTTTTGAGACAAACTAAAGCTATTTATGTAAGTCCCAGCAAGTTTTTAGTGATATAAATGCTTATGTTTTTCTCTGGTCTATTCCTTTAAGATGACATTGTGGCAATTTTCTGAAGAAAGCGGCATTGCTTTGATGGGTACATCTAGTGGGTCCCGAGTGTACTTACTTATCCATATCATCTTGCAGTTCTGTCTCGGGTCGAGTTAATAATGAAAACTTGTAGTAGACTTGAGAGCAGCTGGGCAAGCATTGACAGGTGCCAGGTTGTTCTTGTTGTGTATCAAGCTCAAGTTGGGCGGCTTCTAGTCGAGCATCGTGGTTTGCTGCAATTTTAAATTTAAGGGTTAACCTTAGCCCTGCTGTAAAAATAATTTCTATTTCTTTTGGAACACTTGGTTTCTATTTGGAACAGCTAATATTATATTACTGTTTTCACGTGACGTGACGTGACGTGACGTGACGTGACGTGACGTGACGTGACGTGACGTGACGTGACGTGACGTGACGTGACGTGACGTGACGTGACGTGACGTGACGTGACGTGACGTGACGTGACGTGACGTGACGTGACGTGACGTGACGTGACGTGACGTGACGTGACGTGACGTCATACTTAAATTAGATTATGTTTACTCTTCGTGTGTGTTTAGCACAACAATGCACAGGAAATGTACAGTACAGAGCAGCAAAAATGTTAACAAAGGATATGCCGCTCCAATGAGGTATCTGGACAGAAATTGTCATCACTACAGCAAGGTGTGTCCACTGCCGCAATTCACCGCCTTCTTGTGCAGTCACTAGTCTATAAAACAACCAAAAGATGCATGCCTCCTGGATGGGCAGTCTCGTGCATACCTTCTCTCTCTTTTTGTTCTCGCTGCCTGTATCGAGAAAATATCATACACAAACAAACTGAAGACAGCAAAATAACAACTCCACCTCTCTCTCTCTCTCTCTCTCTCTCTCTCTCTCTCTCTCTCTCTCTCTCTCTCTCTCTCTCTCTCTCTCTCTCTCTCTCTCTCTCGTTCTCTCTGTCTAAAATTCATACCAATACTATATTATAGGAAAAACAGTGCGTGAGTGTGCGCGCACAACACGATCAACTAGGAGAGCGAGAGAGGTGGAGTTGATTTTTTGCTGTCTTCAGTTTGTTTGTGTATGATATTTTCTCGATACAGGCAGCGAGAACAAAAAGAGAGAGAAGGTGTGCACGAGACTGCCCATCCAGGAGGCATGCATCTTTTGGTTGTTTCATAGACAAGTGACTGCACAAGAAGGCGGTGAATTGCGGCAGTGGACACACCTTGCTGTTGTAATGACAGTAACTGTCCAGATACCTCATTGGAGCGGCATATCCTTTGTTAACATTTTTGCTGCTCTGTACTGTACAGTACTGTGCTAAACACACGAAGAGTAAACAAAATGTTAAAAAAATTATCGTGTATTTACCTAAATAGCTATCTCCACATTCCAGGTAGTTTAAGTCTGTAAGTGTACAATATGGGACGTTAACCTCTTCTGAAAATAATAATAATAATTATACCAACTACTTGCCACTGAACTCAAGGATATGTACAGAGTTAGAAGTGTTGATATTGTTCCTGTTGTTATTTCTGCTAATGGGTTGGTCAGCAAGGAGTGGTCAGCTGCTATAATGGTGGTCTTATTATTATTTTCATTACACCTTGGCTCAATGTGAGCCCGGTGTTTTGTTATAAGAAAAAATAAGAAAACAAAAATATTATAATGAATAAAAAAAATCTTTTAGTTCCTATTTTTTCATATTGTTTTATTAAATAATAGATTTCTTTTAATTGGTCTAATATTTTTTACATGCAGTTTACAACATTATTTATAAGTTATACGCATGAATGAAAGGTAAATTATATTGACTAATAAAGGAAAACAAATTTTTTGAGGTCAACTTTAAGCAATTTCACTTACATCCGCTTCCGTTTCGACATACTGCGCATGCGTAGTAAGTAGAAGCGGAAGCGGATACGAGCAAAATTGCCTAAAGTCGGCAAAACAGTTGTTCCTTTATCAATCAATAGTATACTTAATGTGACTTTCCAACTTTTTTACAGTTTAATGTAAAAAACTAACAATTATTGAAGGTTATTTTTCTTACCCAGATTTGGTGTGTAAATATCTCTACATCCACAAAACTTGAAGAGCTCCTCTCGCTCACACTCAGTCAAGCAGTTCAACCTTGAGTTCATCTGTAACCAAACACGTATGCCGTGAACAAAAGAAATTTAAAATAATTTTGCTAGCTAGCAGTTGCATCATTTTTTATTAAGTAACATAATTTATTATATTTGTAATATTAATTGTCTGCTCAGCATAAAAATAATGTTTTAGTTGAGTATACATTTTTTAAAAATACTATGTAGGTAATAAATCAATGCTGCATATTACATATTTTATTTTTTAATCTATAGCAAACATATATGATGCAAATTATTATTATTTATTTAGTCTTTAGAATTTCATAATTAAATTGGAAAGAAAATATATACATTCTATCAAAGGTTAATATTTTGTAAACCAATAGTTCACGACTTAAGGCGATATAATTATGTGCATCGCGTATGATTAAAAAATTGTATAATATATGCTTAAAAAACGAAATAGAGAGAAGAAAAAACTAGGGTTTATTGTAGCAAATGCCGACCCTTGTTCCATAATATAAATACTTACACACTGATTACCAACAGACATTTCTTAAAGAGTTTAATTACTTGTACACGGAAAATAAATAATATTTAAGGTAAAATACAATAAATAGACATATAACCTAGAACATAGGTATTATTATACTACAATAATACCTAATGCAGGTGCAATATGCTACAATAAAGGTGAGTCTCAATTAAATTAAGTGGTATTGTAGTTCATAACTACCTGTTCAAAATTAAAGTGTACCTATTGCAAAATACAGAATACATGTAACTGCAATAGGTAGTAATTTTTTCAGTGTAACTCACTCTAAACATATTGAGTTTATTTTCATGTGCAAAGTTGCAGCCTCTGATGTGTGGCGTGTACAAAGAACTGTTAAGCTCCTCAGCTGTCTTGATCAACTGTGGTCTCAAAGTCACTGACGTGTCGGTACGAGCAGTCATGGTAAAGTGGTTGTTATCATGTATCTGAGGCTGGTCTGCGGGAGAGTGGATGATAACCTGGACACGGACAAAAGTAAACACGCAATGGCACAATTTGTTCAATAATAATATAGTATAATATATACGTAGCACGTATATATGAATATAGCATAGCTAGCATCCCTCCCTCCCTCCCTCCCTCCCTCCCTCCCTCCCTCCCTCCCTCCCTCCCTCCCTCCCTCCCTCCCTCCCTCCCTCCCTCCCTCCCTCCCTCCCTCCCTCCCTCCCTCCCTCCCTCCCTCCCTCCCTCCCTCCCTCCCTCCCTCCCTCCCTCCCTCCCTCCCTCCCTCCCTCCCTCCCTCCCTCCCTCCCTCCCTCCCTCCCTCCCTCCCTCCCTCCCTCCCTCCCTCCCTCCCTCCCTCCCTCCCTCCCTCCCTCCCTCCCTCCCTCCCTCCTCACCTATTTTGAAATTTAAAAAAACTGCTATATAAAATTATATTTTCATGAATTTTCTTTATTGCTATCAAATCAAAACTTACCAAAAAAGTGTCTGCAGGTCTATAGATTAAATTCGTCAAGGCTGGAAACTTCGTCGTGTTAAATTTAAATATAATTTGTAACGCACTGTTTACTCCGCTTGATCTTCCATTTCGTAACGGAAAATCATCCCTTGATCTTCTCTTAGGGTACAAATTTGCGAAAGGGTCCCAGGTCAAATTGTGACGAGCGGTTGACATGAAATCTAATGGGAAGTCATTTCTGCAAATAAAAGTAGAATGGGAGAACAATAAAGTAGAGAAACCGTGCATTGCACGCGCAAGAATAAATACCTAATCATCATGCTAGCTCAATCTCAGCGCATTTATAATATAATTTATGCCATAAATCGTAATTATATGTTCAACTGGGCTTTAATATTTATAAATTCTAATTTAAGTATAAAATTCCAGAGATATAATATATTCTGAGTAAATATATAAAATTAAAAAAATGAATGAATGAATGAATGAATGAATGAATGAATGAATGAATGAATGAATGAATGAATGAATGAATGAATGAATGAATGAATGAATGAATGAATGAATGAATGAATGAATGAATGAATGAATGAATGAATGAATGAATGAATGAATGAATGAATGAATGAATGAATGAATGAATGAATGAATGAATGAATGAATGAAAATAAAATGAATGTACCCACACGACAGGAACAATCAGGCAAAGACAAATTAAATCATGATAATATGGTACTTACACCTGAGAGTTGTAGAAATCTTTATCATGTAACATATTGAAGGTAAAACATAAAGTTTGGTACACCAAGGTAGGTCGCATAAACTTCAAACAATTGTGGTGATTGAAGAAACAATATTCAAATATATCATCCATCTTGGGCGTTATCTGAAAATCAATCAAAATTTTCAATTACTTAGACAAATTTAAAAGAAGAAATTGTTAGGAAAATAGGTAAATAATGATTTAATTCCCTTTTAAAATAAATTATTATACCTAACCGCGATAGTTTATTTTCCTTATATCCCTTTTTAATAATTTTAAATAATTCACTCAATAATAGATAAATTTGAATGGATAAATAAATATTTCTATTTATTTCTGAAATTAATTTGAAGATTGATTATCGTTTGATAATTTTTATGTATTTGAGTTAAATGTACAATACAGGGCATAAATACTATTTTTATTATTGAAATGTTTATAGATACAACGTGCAGTTTTAAATTGTAATATTACGTCTCGCACAGTAGCTTATAAACAGTAAGTTATCTCCTATGCTCAAAATGTCAGATCGAATGCGCGCCACTTCAGCACCTGGAGAAGACTGCAAGAACTAAAAGCTTCATGGTCTTCATCACTTTAAAAAAGGGTGCATTACTTTAATTACGATTCCTAACTCATTTGAGATAAACACTGTTGAGCTATTAAAATAATGCATTTTAGCAAATTATTAACAATAGCTATTTTGACTTAAAATAGCCGAAAATAACTGAAAACTACTTAAAATAGTTTTTGTTAATGTTAATAACCTGCTAACGTACATTATTTTATCCCCTCGCGTAATAATATTCAAATAAGTTAAGATTTGTAATGAAGTAATGCACCCTTTTCAAGTGATATGACTTGCAGAAAAATCACTAGTTCTTGCAGCCTGTACGCAGCCTTCTCCAGGCGCTAAATTGGCACGCATACGATCTAACATTTTTAGCAAATAGGAAATTTAACTTTCTGTATATAAGCTACTGTGAGCGTCTCTCTATACTAATGTGCTTTATATGATTTTTTTTTTTTTTTTTTTTTTTTGCTTGCCATATTGTGTTATCGTGCTACACCTATCCCAGTCCCAGTCAAGACATTATCTTATCGACAGGTAAAGACTTTCCAAATAAATGGAAAAGCACACACGGGCCGGCAATGGCCTAAGTACACAGCCCGGCATTTGCCATGACAGCCTAGAGAAACCATGGAAACGTCTAGGCAGGCTGGTTGGTGCAATCACATCAATCATGCACCTCCAGAATACTGTGCGTCGTCATGGAATGCATGTAAACATGCAACGTGTTGTGCTCTCACACTTCACGTACGCACCCAGCAGTGGCTCGAACCTATACTCGGTGAGGAGTACACAGTTACGAGTCAGCTGCCTTCACCACTCGGCAATACCAGCTCGGTACATGAAACATGAATGTACATGAAACATGAATGAACATGAAATCATAACTTACTTTCTCTGCAATATATTTGATGTGATCCTTACTAGGTTTGAGTTGAGTTAAAATATTATATTCTAGAACAAGACCTACAGATTCAGCGAGCATTCTTTTCTCTTCCCTGAGAAAAAGAAACATCATTAATTTTACTATTTCAATTAGATTACGCTTCATTTTTTTAATAATTTCAAAAATTATGTTAAACATATGACATATTATAGAATAATTAAAAGTAAAATTACGTAATTTATGCTGTGTCAAATATTTTTTTAACTGGAACCTCGTGTTCCGTGAAGGGCAAAAAAAGTTGTTAAGCAATTCAAATACTTACGTTTCAAATTTAATTTCATCTTTTAATTGTTCTTCCAGGCGGGAAACATTTGAATCCAGTCCTAAAATTTTAATAACTTCTAAGTTTACTCTATTGCTTGGACAAATAGTGATGGCTGGAAATGGAATATTTCCCACGTAGGTTTCTTTGTTTGCGAACGATATGATGACAGGAGATGTTGTCCATCTGTACCAGACCTTACTGATCTCTATGCCACACAAAGTAGAGCATGCTAAGATTGCCAGCATCCACAATAACCTAAGATCAAAACAAATATATATCGAGAACACTCCACTAAAATGTCTTAAGTCAACTTGGGAAAAAAAATGGTTACTTTTTATGCATGTGGGTAGAGGAAAAGTTACCGACCATGACGTCATTTCGCGACTACTTTTAAAAAATTTAAAGGGCCTATGGCTTCAAAAACCAATTTCCTTGCAATGATATAGAATATTATACATATACGCATATTATGTCCTTTAACTCTTCAGTACTGTTACAAACTAGGGAGAAAACTTATAAAGTAGGCAACCCGCGCTACATTTTCTATTGTAGATCTGGAATTGATGACATCACGAATTCCTAAAGTTGCCTACTTTACAGTTTTTCAACCCAATTTTGTGAGGCTACAGAAAGGTTGAAGGATATAATAATATGTATGAATAATGGTCCCACCTCATGATTTTTACGTTTTTTATTTAATTTTTTTGATGCCAAGAGCTCTTTAATTAAAATTACTTAATGAACTCAAAAATTAGAAATTTGCATATATATAGATTCAAGATGATGTCCATCACTTTTAGAATATGAAATAAAATTACGCGCATAACTTTTTTAGTCTTCCTCATTGCAAGTTAATAATGCAAGATTTTTATTTCTCAAGGTTCTTACCTGTGACTCCAGTGCGAGTTTTTCTCCGACAAATATCGGACTCCGTGCAAGGTTGTGACGTCACAAAACTCACGCAAGTTTTCTTTACACAAAGAACATGTCCCACCACCTTCAATCAAAATAATATACAGAAATCAATGAGTATCAATGTTAACTGAAATATCATGGAAATATGAACTGTACACGGAAAACATAAATTTAAGAAATTATTCAGATACATATCAATAACTCTTTAGTACTAAACAATAACTCTCTTGCAAAACGTTTAAAGAGTAACTCGTTAGTAAAAACGTAAATTCTTTAGCGGTAAATAGTTAACTCTTTAGATTCTAAAAAGTTTAGTATGTATCTAAAGAATTTATTATGAAAAAAGTCTAAATAATAACTATTTAGATAATTTTTTCCGTGTATAACACACAACAACGAGTGATTTACGTTTGTTATTTGTTCAGTTTGTATATTATTGTATTTATTAGTATTGCTTATAATTTGTTTTAATTTAAGTTTGACAGGACTTAATGCGTATTGTAACAAGTACTACCAAAGGAAATGAAAAACTTGCACAGCAATCGGAGTAAATTCCAACATTTCAATGCATTTTTTACCACCCACCGCACCCGCTCTATATTTTGGCCTGTGTTATCTATATGTTGCCATATTTACGCTTTTTCCATAAGCTTATAATGTATTGCAAGATTTAGATTTCAAGTCAGTACAATAACTGTTTTGCTATGAACCATCTGAGTCAATAAAAATATTTTTATTCTATTTGTAAATACATACATGTATATTATTATGTATTATACTATACATATATAACATCAACATGTACGAAACACATATACGTAGTAGTGTTGTTCGTAAACCCTGTTTTCTTGCACCAAAAATGTACAGTACATTTAAATAACCAAATAAAGTTGATCGTCATTTTAGTAGGAGAAAACAGGGTTTACGAACAGCATTAGTGAGATAGAGATAGATTGTATATTAGCTCGTTCTGTAAACTACACACAAGTATTGAGCCAGCTTCGAAAATGTTCCTTTGTTTAAAACAGCTTGATATGACGTCGTTACCTGTTTACTACGTTTATACATATGGTCGATTATTGTTATTTATTCTTTTAGAACTTTGATAATAAAAATGAAAGAAACTCTCAAAAAAAAGTTCCATACGAAATATGCGACTCACTTTTATCGGCTCAAAAAAAAAAAAAAAAAAAAAAAAAAAAAAAAAAAAAAAAGATCAACCGATGAATGTGTCTTATTTTGTTGGTCAGCCAATCACTGTTATTGAGATTCACTTTACTTTACAGAACGAGCTATTATCAAATAGTAACATTGGAAAATATTGATTTTTAAGCCTCTCTCTCTCTCTCTCTCTCTTTTATTTCTAAAACTACTGTGAACCTTATTTTTAAATTGTTATGATAAATGCTAAATATAAATACATATAATTAAAATATTTAAATAAAGCTCTATAATTGAAATATAAAAAAAAACTTCACTTAAAATGATTTTTTTTTAATTAATTGTTATGTATTTATGAAAATGATTTTTACGTATGACATGCATGAAGAATGTTTTAATTTATTTGAAATAGTTCGTTCACTGCAAATGGTTCATTAAAGTTAGAAATTATTATTTTCTCCCCAGTAAAGTTATACAACAGTTACCTGGCTGAAGTGGCTGCATGCTTGCTTACAGTTGCAAGTTACTCGTACTTCAAGTCGTTATATATAAAAACTATATATATTCACTACTTCACGTCGCTAGTTTTTATTTTGAAATGTGAAAAACAACAGCAAACGCCCTTTCAGTCTAACTCGCGTGTTTCGAGTGTTTACCTCTTAATTAATTTACATATTTACTGTATTTTTATATTTTTTTTCCTCATAATATAATATCATGTATTCCATACAAAAATTTAAGTTTAATTGGATTAAAATAGTGTTACTTTTATATAGTTTAAGTAAATTTAATTGATGATTTAATTTCAGCGAGAAATCAGCTACTGCAGAATTTGACTAAAACAAAATAAAAATTTGCTAAAAAAAAAAAAAAAAAAAAAAAAAAAAGTGATACATTGGGATATAAGGTATGTTCAAAAATATAATAAAATTGGGGAGTGACCATGCTAGATGAAGTTTTAGTCTCATAGTCACAAGAGTCCGTGTTAATTTTAATAGTTATTTTCTTTCTTATCTGATAGTCACGGGACGGGTTATGAAAACTTTATCATATAGGTAGCTGGTACTATTACGTTTCAAATGGCATCATAACGTTGGCCAGTTATATATATATATATATATATTAAATAACATGATATTTTTGCTAAAAAAAAAACAGCACAAACAATTATGCTGTTTGATTTAAGCTATATATGTTTCATAATTATTTTAAGCAGTATAGCATAGATTATGTTAATTGTATTGAACAATTTGTGACGAAAATTGACCAGTACAATTATTACGTATTTAACTTTTTGCGTGTTTATTTACTGTTCTCATTACATTTGTCATTCTTTTCAGTCAGTTTAAAAAATTAAACTAAACGAGAGCAGTTATAGTTAATCAAATGGTCGATTAGATGGAAGCATATGTGTACTAATTACGATTATAATAATCTTGATTAATTTACAAGATAACTAGAATGCTATGGTATAGAGGTACGGACAGGTAATTATAGTCAAGCTGTGAGCCAATCAGCAGCCTTATCACGTGATCAGAACGAACCAATTAGGTATCACCAAAGTGTACAGTATATAGTGTTAATGTTAAACAATACTTTTATCGTGTTGTGCTATCTCTTTAGTATGGTTAATTATTCATATTGTTTATGAGTGAGAATAATAATGCAAGCACGCACGCATCGTACGGACTTTTCCTCTTATATTTTCATATCAGCTCTTTGGTAGAAATTAATTAATTTTAAATTGTATGTACAAATATAATATATATATTATTTATTGAAAAATTATGTAAAATTAAATTTTATATCCCAAAGGCAAAACTTATTTTAAATGTGAATATGAATAAAAAGAATATTATATTTCTAGCTGACTTAAAAATTACGTGGAAAAAATTTGACAGGAAAAAAAAAAGAGGATTTTGTCAACAATATTTAAATTTTGGATATTGAGGGGAAAAAAAAGTAGTTAAAAAAAAATAGTTAAACCTTATTTCTAAGTAAAATATTGAAAACAAAAATGAATGAATGAGTGAATCAATCAATCAATCAATCAATCAATCAATCAATCAATCAATCAATCAATTATTTAACTACTTAATATAAACAAGGAAATATTAAAATAATCACATTAATATTACATAATAATTATCATTAATTATTATATAGACAGATTGACACCAAAACTTAAATTACTTTTTCCTTAAACATTATCAGTTATTCTAGCTGTACTAGTTTTCTCTTCGTCTTGTCACATTTCTCACCAAATAAAATTAACAACAAGACAAAACTGGTTCAAGATCAAGGCACAGATTTACAACTTAAATAATGTCAAAATTGAGCAGATAAAATTCAAATTAAACATCAATCATATGTCATGTCAAAGCTTATCAATTAAAAATCTAATTAATAACTATTTTTTATTGCCTTTTTTTTTATTAATTATATACGTTAAAGAAAATACTTACAGTTTTATTAGATATTATAGCTAGTAAAAGTTTTTTTGTCAGAAAAACTATTGTCTAGAACCATGTCTAATACATCTTTTAAATTGAACATGTGTTCTAACTGCAGTACACTAAAAAAAAATGGTGCATTACTTCAGTTACGAATCCTAACTTATTTGAGATAAACACTTTTGAGTTATTATGAGCAGCTAACATAATGTATTTTAGCAAATTTTAGCAATAGCTAATTTATAACTTAAAATAGCCCCCCCCCCCAAATAAAGCAACTCAAAACAACTTAAGAATAAGATTTCTTTATTGACCCAGGCAGTTCATAGTAACATATATGGTGTTACAACAAGCGTTTGTATTGTCAAAATATTTACAATAAATTATATATATAAAATTACATTCAAACTTTTCAAGAAACATCCAAAAAACGAAGATATACTGTAGGATAATACTGAGTGAGTGTAATGAATAGAGAGCGCAAAAATAGTTTTTCGACTATTGCCATTATGTCGACTATTGCTATAGTTTTATTTCATATCTCCACCGATCTCAACAAATGACGCATTTTAAACCAATAAAAAAAATGACTATTTGTCGACTATTTTGCACCTTTTTTTTTTTTTTTTTACATTTTTAAGGAAATTTATTGTAAAAACGTATCAAATTATTTGAAATTATAATATTTTTATAAAAACATATAATATTGATTCAATAATTTTTTTTTCTAACAAAAATTGAAAATTAGCAAAACAAGATACTGCAAGATAAGAACACGCTCGACCAATTTGAGTATTTATATACTAAAATTTCTGTTAAACATTAAATTAAAATATGTTTTTACTCACAAAATCATTTTTTTTATCATTCTCTTTATATAAATTTTTATCAAAAAAAATCGACTTTTTTCGACTTTTTTGTATAAAATCGACTATTTGCACCAAAAATCATCGACTATTTTTGCGCTCTCTATAGTAATGAATATTAAAGTAATACAAATACTGTATATTGTTAGCTATTGTTAATCATTTGCTAAAATGCATTATTTTAGCTGCTTATAATAACTCAAAAATGTTTATCTCAAATAAGTTAGAATTTGTAACTGAAGTAATGCACCCTTTTTTTTTTAGCGTAGTTTACTTCAATATCATATAATATCAGTAATATCCCGATAGATTGCTGTACACTTAACGAATGATTCTGTATAGTTTTAGGATAGTAAATTAAAGCTCCTTCATGTTTTCTAATTGGTCACATATCACCATTGGTTAACACGAGTGACGAAGGTTAAAAATTGTTTGTTTTTCCCCTTTAAAACATGTGAAAATATGTCCGGTTTTTCTAATTTAAAAAAATGCTTCTACCATGTATATTAGTAGATTTTACTGATTTAAAACACTTAAAAGTGTGTCTAGTATTTTTCATATAAATATTTTTGACCTCACAATCAGTACAGTAGTTTTTCTTAAACACACACTAATAAGAGGCGTCTAAAAATGTTAATTTTTTTATTTGTTATTAGTGTCTTAAAACACGTAAAAGGGTGTCTAGTATTTCTCATATAAATATTTCTCACCTCAGTGCAGAAGTTTTCTTAAAAAAGAAAAAAAAGAAAAAAGAAAAGTAAATAATAATGAAAATAATATAAGTAAAACAAAAAATACGCTTAGTAGAACCATTAGTTTATTTTACTCTCTTAAAACACGCGTGTCTTAAAAGTATGTCTATACCTTTTCTAATTTAAATGTTTTTTAGTGCATTATATTTCTCATAAAAACACACTAATAAGTAGCTTTACAATTGATATATTAGATCTACTAAATTAATGAAGTGTCCACCACTTGAATTAGGCTCTACAGCTCACTTGAGTACTAAGTACCTCAGATGGTTAATGTTAAATTAAGTGACAAGTGCAAAAGATATGTATAATCAAACATGTTAAATATATATTAGAAAACATACAGTACTTGGAATATACGTTTAACTTCAAGTATTATCATGATTAATGTTAAAAATTTCAAGTATACTCTCTGTTTATCTGATAATATCTCTATCTATACTACTGTCGTGGTTTATTATAATTACTTGTAGAATAATTAGAAACAGAGATATAAAAAATCATTAATATTGTTTGTTTGGTTGTTTTTTGTTTTTTAGCCCCTTTTAAATGTTACAAAAATAAATACGTAATAATTATGCTATTGGAGGTTATCGGTTTAAAAAATTCTTAAATTTTGTTTTTCTTAAAACACGTAAAAGTATGTCTAGTATTTCTCATTTAAATTTCTCCGGAATCGGTGGAGTAGTTTTCTTAAAAATAGCAAAAAGCGTGATTTTTCCCATAAGCATAATGTTAAATTAGGGGACACTTTGCTTTCCCCGCGTCTCCCCGTGCGCTAAACCGATAACCTCCATGCAGCAGCATTTATGTAATAATAATTTAATATATAACTTATATGCTGTATTGCACAGTGATTATGCTACATAACATAATAGTTACGATGTTCAGCATTATTATTATGTAATATTATAAAGTAATAAATTTTTATGCTTTACGTAATAAATTTCTTATACAGCATAATTTATGTATATGGTTTAATTTTACTATGCTTCGGGGACTAAAATAAAAACATAATAAAAATTAAAGATTTGCAAAAAGTATTACTCAATAAATATAATGCTAATAAGAAAGATAAAAAAATGTTAGAGGGTTATTTCATTGCATACTGTATTCTGGAACAGGACATTGTCCTCAATCGATAGATATGCTCATTTCTAATTTTTGAGTGTATCGAGTATTTTTAATTCAGTTTTTAAAGTGACGAAATAAAATCACGGTTGCTAGTTTTTCTAATGCCTACATTAATAAGTTACCGACCATGACGTCATTTTACGACTTTCAGATATTTATCAAAAATATATACTAACAAACTAAAAACTCAAAAACTCGTGTATCAATCGAATCAGTTTTTTTTTTTTTTTTTTTTTTTTTTTTTTATTACAATATAAACTAAAATTACCGCCTAAATAAAGTTGATTCTTCCTCGTTGTGCTAATGAACATGATTATTATGCTGTGCAATACAATTATTGCACAAAATTTGCATTAATTGTGTTAATATTGCACACAACGAGATATTATATTATTACACGTATTAATTTCTTGTCTTTGCACGCATTAAATACATGCCAAAATTTATCAAAGTGATAATTACTTATTTATTTATTTATTTATTTATTTATTTCACCAGATTATACATATAAGCATTACAACATTACACAAAATGCAGCATGTAAAATGGTGAAGGGTGCATACAAGGCATTATAAAATACCGCTACACAATTAAGTGGTATGCCACCCTTTACTAATATTAACACAAAATTTAAAATACAACAATGTCATAGTCAATAAATCATATATACAAATTATTTGGTAATTTCCTGTACTACCAAATGTGAAAAAAATGACTCCTTAAATTGAGAAGGGTCACTTATTTTCAAATACCGAGGTAAAGCATTAAAGCTAGTAACAGTCCTATAAACATAACTCTTGACACGAGCTGCAGTTCTAGCTTTAGGAGGAATCAGTCTATGCACACCGAGCTGCCCACGAATCTCCCTCCCTATCATGATATCTTTTGAGATATCAAAATCAGCTTTACCACTCCTACAATTGTTAAAAAATGTTAAGTCTATAAGCTGTAATTGCTGTTGAATAGGTAGAATATTGGATTTTCCAACACTTGGCACATTACTCTTACCATATATGAATTTTAAAGCTCTACGCTGTACAGTCTCAAGCTTATTACAGTTGTTTAAAGTTGTAGGGTGCCACGCTGGAGTGCCATAAGTAATATTTGGCCTAATAAGAGTAAGATAAGCCAATCTCTTTATGCGTGGAGTACACCCCCTTAAATTGAGACTAACAAAGCGTAATAATTTAGAGGCCTTTGCACGCACTGCCTCAGTCTGTCTGTTCCACTTTAAGTCAGAGGAGATTTGCACTCCTAGTAATTTTTCACAATCACAGTACGTTAAAAGCTTGTTATTTATACTATAATTTACCTCCATTTTAGCCCCATTAGTAATATCCATGACTTTACATTTATTTTCATTAAGAGTCATACCATTATTTTGACACCACATTGAAATCGTATCGAGGTCAGATTGCAGGGCAACAATATCTTCCTGCGATTTAATACTACGATACAAGGTGTACCTTTGGCGAGTGTTAAATGTGAAAGATTTTTTATCTGAGAGTTCAAGTACGAGTCTGTTTTATCTAGTGACGTCAAAATTGATCTCTTAAAAACATTTTCTCACCTCCCACCTAGGTCTCCTATAATCACTCACATTAATTAAGACAACTTAATTAATTTAATGCTTGGTATTGTACGTTGTAATGTGATGGCGTGATTTAGCCGAGAAAACAGCACGGAGTCTATGACCCCTGTATTGATTGATTTGATTAATTTGATTGATTTGATTAATTTGATTGATTTGATTGATTTGATTAATTTGATTAATTTGATTGATTTGATTAATTTGATTGATTTGATTAATTTGACTAATTTGATTGATTTGCTGCATTCATTCATTCATTCATTCATTCATTCATTCATTCATTCATTCATTCATTCATTCATTCATTCATTCATTCATTCATTCATTCATTCATTCATTCATTCATTCATTCATTCATTCATTCATTCATTCATTCATTCATTCATTCATTCATTCATTCATTCATTCATTCGAATTCATATTAATAATATATAAAATATTGTTATTTTATTGCATAGTGGTCAAGGTTTATACATAAACCTTGCATAGTGGTATAAAGTATATTAATTTTCTATATTATTTTTGTTTAATATTTTTCACGTGTTTATTTCCGGTCAATGTTATGTAAAATATGTGCTTAGCAAGCTCTCACATTGGCAAGAAGAAAACTTATGCCTTTATTTCACAAAACACAGTGAAATTTTCATAAATTACATAAGTTTGTCTCACGAAACCCAACTACCGTAGCGCCATAGCAATGGTCAAAATTTTTCTATTTATTATTTATTTATGCAACCCGCACAAAATTTCATACTAATTTTTACCTGTTTCTGACGTCATAAATAGAAATATTCATTCAAATTGTATACTTCAAAGTGTTTTTACACTCTCTTCTGGGGCCATGCACATTCTGGTAAAAACTGTCACAAGTTTTGTAGATCCCATGCGAGTTGTGTATAATCTTTGAAATTAACATGTTGTTTCATGAGGTCCATGGCTTTAATAAAGTTATTATTATTTAAAGCTTACTTGAGTAATGTAAATAATGACTAGATTAATGCATGTTGTAACTTTGCATATTGTTACCATATATATATATATATATATATATATATATATATATATATATATATATATATATATATATATATATATATATATATATATATATATATATATATACACATATATATACTGCTTGTCTCCAAACAGTTTCTTTATTTCTGATAAAAAATATTAATTATCAACATTCAACAGTAACATGGTGCATAAATTACGTTGCATCTTTAAATTGATAAAAAAATCAAGTTTTGTTTAGTTTTAATCTAAGGATTATTTTCAAGTGTTTTATTTTCCCTTGATATCAATTAACTGTCAATCACGCGTAATTGAAGATTGTAATTCAACTGTTTATATAATTACATTTTAATGACGATAGAGAGAGTGAGTGAGTGAGAGAGAGAGAGAGAGAGAGAGAGAGAGAGAGAGAGAGAGAGGGACGGTAAAATTTTATCATAAAATATGTAAAGGTACACTCTAAAAAATATGAATTAAAAATCTGCTGATGCACAGTTATGTGCAATGTTTATTAATGAGTAATTAACGGTTATGATGTCACTATGCATTAAAGAACTCACGATAATAACGTAAGTGACGTCACACTATATACATTAGGAATGTAAATCATACAGTATAATATGGTTTACCACGGCCAACTTTGAAGTTTATTATGCTTCCAACGCTTGTGACGTCATTTATGTTTTATCGTTAGGTTGCTAACGTTTAGTGAAGTCATAACCGTTGATTTACAATATTTAGAAATAAGAACAGGATTTTTCAACGAAACTTTTATGTGTGCGATGAGCAACAATATGTGCAAAATTTTGATTCACGGAGAAAAATAAATACATAATATTTACGCTAGCCCTATACATCTACATTAATGCGCAATAACATACGTAATTTGTCATTTGTATAGTGCTTACATTACATAGCATTTAGTTAAGATGTTCAGTATAATTACTTATTACAAAATAGCAACATTTGTGCTCTAAATATAACAATTATTAAATAAAGCATAAATTAAGTATTAGACAACTTGCATGCCGTTTTTTTATGGTATTAAAAAATTGTTTAGGAAAAATAACTAATAACGGTGTATATAAAACAAAACTTCTTGAAAAACGCTCCTTCATATTTAAAATAATTTTTGAAATTCAAATTTTATTTGAAGTAAAGACGGTGGCCGTTACGCCGAAAGACGCTTTGCGTTTCTTTTGTTTTTTTAATTGTTGAAATCGTTCGAACGAGTTCACAGGAACTGAACAATTTTTTTCAACTGCCGAATTTTTAAAAAAAATGTGTATTTTCTCCAACAGATTTTTCAAAAAATTCGGCCGTTAAAAAAAAAAGTCCATTTCCTGCGAACTTGTTCGAATGATTTCAACAATTAAAAAAAAAAAAAAGAAACACGAACCATCTTTCGGCGTAATGACCACCGTCTTTACTTCAAATAAAATTTGAATTTCAAAAATTAGTTTAAATATGAAGGAGCATTTTTCAAGAAGTTTTATATACACCAATATTATTTATTTTTCCTAAAGAATTTTTTAAGACCATAAAAAAACGGCATGCAAGTTGTCTAATAGAAATAATAATCTAATAGAAATCGTGTATAAATAAAATACTTACATAACAAATAACCAAATGCTACCAAAAACACAGAAAACTAAAATAAAACATTTGATAAATTATATTTATTAAGTAATTAGTAAATCTGTAAATCATAATTAAAATTTTAAATATTAAATATGAAAAAAAAAAAAAATTTGTGTGAAATAAATATTTTTCAAATTAATATTCAAAAGAAATACAAATATTCAAAAGTGATGTACAAGTAAGATTTTTCAGCGTGTAGTTGTTACCATTGACTTTCAAATGACATCTAAAAAGTAGTGAGGCTACTTTTAAAATATCACTCGACATTCTAATTATATCTGCAGTACAGTATAATTAAAAACACAAGTGAGAAGTGAGCAAACGTGGATAATGTTTGTATGGCAAATATTTTATGTAAGGAAAAGATATGCTATAGGGTGTGTTCGCATGACGTCATTCTGAATGCTTTTCAATGCTTTTCTTGAGCAATGAATAACATTGCTCAGCATAGGACAAACGTAGTTTTTGGCTATTTTCTTTGGAAAATTGGCTATTTTTTTGTTATTAGACTTTTATTATTGTTTTTCTTGCATACTTGAAACACTAATTCAAACTGTTAACAGCATCAATACTCTCAAAAATATTGCGAAGTATTTTTAAACTGACAAAATGAGTCATTTTCCCATACTGGACCATGTTATTTAGCGCTCACTTATGGCGTCGACTTTAATATAAATGAAACCACCCTATACAGCAAAGTAACTTTTCACTATATAATAATAAAATAATAATAAACAGCCTTTATTGGGCACAATCAGGTTACAAACCTTTTAATTTAACCCAACTGTTTTAAACAGTTTTAAACAGTAACAGTCAGGTACAATTTTTAATTTAAGATTTAAGAACCTCAAACGTAGATTTTTTTCCCAGCGTAAGTTTGTGTTGCTTTTTAATAGCATATGTACCAAATTTCAAATTGATTTGTTTATCGTTCGTGTGAGAAAAAATATTGTGAGAATATAGTGAGTCTTATACAGTATATCCCATGTTATTTTTACCTTCATTTCATAACCGATGGTCAAATCGGTTGGAAATTTGGTATACATGATATAATTATGCAAACTTATGCTAAAAAAAAAAAAAAAAAAAAAAAAAAGAGGAAAAGGAAAGAAAAAAGAAGAAAGCAAAAAAAACCTATAGCGAGTAAAAAAAAAAAAAAAGTTTCATCACGCCTGAGATTAATCCTTTATTTAATTTTTTGTAATTGTTTGTATTCACGCTCTGTATCTATACAGTTTTACCTTTGCTTGTAAATATTTAAATATTCATAAGGAAAACTATAGACTATATGTGCTCTAAACCGATAAAAATGAAATTATCGATAACCCATTTAAATAATAATGAAAAAGAAAATAAGATTTTATACATAAAAATTTATTATAATCTTATCTAAAAAGTAAAATATTGTGATTTTTAATATAAAAAAACCATTAACATATTTTATATTTTTGTGTTGCAATTTAAGTTTATTGATAAGATCTTTTTGAAGTAAGCGAGCAACGGACTTGGTTCTCTCTCCCCACCCCTCTCTCTCTCTTCTCTATGACGTATTTTTGGATATCAATTAAAATATTTACGCCTTTCTTTAATTTTTTCATAATAAAGCTTAAAATTATCAATAAATAATGATTTAAAATTGTAAAAATCTCTTTAATGTTATAAGGGTGTGTCTCAGAATCTATTTATGTATTAATAGAGCTCGAGAAAAAGTAATAAAATTAGCACCACTTAAAAGCTTGCTTGATAGAATACTCACGTGGTATCACATTATTGAAATTTAAAAGTTGGTCTTATATTATTTTTCAATGTCATTTAAAAGTCAAGGCAAAAACTACCTCTGTGATAAAATTTTAAGACTCGTGTAACCATCAGATACACGAATAAAAATAAATACCATTAATAATTTATGGAAGCTCATATTTTCAGCATAATTTGTTCAAAACAACATAATCTTATTAATCTGCGCCCAAATGGCGTACTTGCATTTCAAGGTCATCTTACAAAAGGTATATATATATATAAATATACAGTATATATATATATATATATATATATATATATATATATATATATATATATATATATATATATATGCTTGCCATATTGTGTTATCTTGCTACACCAATCCCAGTCCCAGTCAAGACATTGTCTTATCGAAAGGTAAGGACTTTCCAATTAATGAAAAAGCACACATGGGCCGGAAACGGCTTAAATACACAGCCTGGAATTCGCCATGACAGCCTAGAGAAACCGTGGAAATATTTAGGCAGGCTGGTCGGTGCAATCATCTCAATCATGCACCTCCCGAATGCTGTGCGTCGTCATGGAATGCATGTAAACATGCATCGTGCAACGTTGCGCTCTCACACTTCACGAACGCACCCAGCAGAGGCTTGAACCTATACTCGGTGAGGAGTACAGAGTTGCGAGTCAGCTGCCTTCACCACTCGGCCATATACCAGCTCGGTTCTGCATTTTGGTCCAGTACAACAAAAGGCATACTTGCACTAAACAAACTATAGTAACAGTCGTTTCTATACTACAAGCATGATCAACCCATAAGAAGAAATCTTAGCAACATATCAACAACGAAAAGATTCATAGGAACCTTTTGCCATAACAACACGTGTAATTTTGAGGTTATTAACGTGTTTTTTTTTATAACAATGGAAAAAAAATTCACCAATCTTGCTATATATACTGCATAGTTATGAAGTTATTAGGGGCAAAAATAGCTATTGATACAGTTAGCAATATTTATTGATCTTTAAAGAATTTGAAATGATGTAAATTCCTAAAGGCGTAGAACACCTTAAACAATAAAGTTGTGTAATATCTTAACAAACCTGAAAATCAACGTTGATTTGGCTGGAGTCATTGATTTCTAATTTATTTTCCATTTACAAAATGCCACTGGCGGTCACTGATGTCACAGCTCGCTTGTTTTACGCGCGCGTGAACCGGGCAAGCTGTGACGTCAGTGACCGCCAGTGGCATTTTGTGAATGTAAAATAAATTAGAAATCAATGACTCCAGCCAAATCAACGTTGATTTTCAGGTTTGTTAGGATATTACTCACCTTTTTTGTTCAAGGTGTTCTACGCCTTTAAGGAGGTATAGGCAGCACAGTAAAATGTTCATTAGAAATAGTAGGTTATACTAACTTATACTGGATATTGATACTGATATTTTCCTATATAAAAATATCGTGCTGCCATCTACGCTCTCTTACCTCCTTAATAATTTTTTTTATATATATTTTTACAAACTTAAAAAGAGTAAAAAAATTTATCAAAAAGTACTTGAAATTCAATAATAATAGCAGATAAAAATGTGAGATTTCATATTTTTGAATAATATATTTTTAATATATTTTTATCTTTTATGCATTGATTTGAATTAAACACTTGAAAATCGATTAAAGACAATTAAAAATGGAAAATAATATTTTAGTTTCACAACACGTAAGTATAATCAGCAATAAAAAATCTCTCTCTCTCTCTCTCTCTCTCTCTCTCTCTCTCTCTCTCTCTCTCTCTCTCTCTCTCTCTCTCTCTCTCTCTCTCTCTCTCTCTCTGAATATTTTTATTACTATATACATCAAAATCTACATTTTTCAGGACTGAAAAATTATAAACTATATAGAGTTCAACCAAATCCGGATCACAAAAACTTCAATCATTGTAAAAAATAAAAAAAAAAAATAAAAAAAAAAAGTTTCTATACACTTTTTTTAATTAAGACAATTATTTATTTATTTCTTATCAAAGAAATTTGATAATCAGTATGCTATATATCAATGTAAAGTATATAAAAAAAAAACGTTAAGTATATTAAATCCCTATTACGATTAAAATAGGATTAAACGCTTAAAGATACATTAAACTGCTTGCTGGTGATTTACATAGATTAAGTGATTAACCTAATTACTATAAACTTGACCTACATTTAATTAAAATAATTTTAATACTTTAAATATGTTTTGGCAAGTAAATCCTATTTGCTGTCGTTGAAAATTGTATAAAAAAATTTTAGGTGTTTTTTAAGACAGTAAAATCTACTATAATTTAACATTGTAAAATCCTATTCTTATATATAGCGAGTTTTTTGTTTTAAAGAAAACTACTGCACTCACAGGCAAAAGTAAATACGTAATATTTATGATAACTCATTTGCAGAACAATATTTTCAATACAGCATAATTTATGCTATAATCCATAATAACTATGTTACAAAGCATATAGATATTATGTTAATTGTTCAGGATTATAGTTATTTATATTGATCTACTTTAGCATAGTTTATTTATGCTACACGGAAAGAATAGATTACATAATTTATGCTACATTTATGTAATTCCATCATAATAATTGCTAAATTGGAACAACATAATTATTTATGATTTATGCTGTACAATATAATATTTATTCTGTTACATATTTGTTATGCATTATAGCATAAATTATGCTGTATTGAACAAATTGTGCTGAAGATTATCTAGCATAATTATTACGTAGCTATTTTTGTCCGTGTATGAGTATAATGATTAATTACATAAAAACAGAATAAATTATGCAATTTATTATTTCCATGCTGAAGTTATAAATATTTTAATGTGAAATACTATAAAAAACTCTTTTACAACACAGTAAAATCTATACTAATTTTGAATTTTAGAATTAGACTGCTTTGAAAAGCGTGTTTAAAAAACAACTGCACTGATTGTGAGAGAGATCAGAAATATTGAAATAAGGGATACTAGACTTTTTTTTTTTTTTTTTTTTTCAAAAACTATTGCAACGAGATCAGAAAATATTAAAATGAGGACTACTATGCTTTTATGTGTTTTATGATTGTAAAATCTACTATTTTAACATTGTAAAAGCCTCTTCTTATAATTTTTTTTAATATATAAAACTATTGCAACGAGGCCAGAAATATTAAAAATACGAATATTTAGAAAAATTATTTTTAGACTCACAATCAGAATAATGTAATAACATAACCTTCAATGCAGTTTAAAATAAATCATTTTGTGTAATCATGGATTATGTAGATTAACCTAATTATTTTGACATTTAAGCTAACGTGTCATTAAAAAAATTATTAAAATTAAATTATCATATATTAATATACGTATGTATATAGGTATTTAACATGTCTATATAGTACGTTGAAAAAACACACATACTATTGATGATAAAGTTTATTTTGTTATATTATCTAATATAGATATGAACCTAATTGATCAATTTGATCGCATGTATATGATAGATTTAAATGATGATTGATAAGATATCGATAAATATATAAATATCGGCTGGTGATTGATTTTATTGTATTAGCTATCAAGTGCTCAGTAAATAAACAAGGAGAAAGAGAAAGACTGAGGCGGCAACATGAAATGTAAGTGGGAGATATTTTAATATTTACTTTTAACATTTCTTAACACCTGTCGTAGAGTATAATGCGATTCAGAAACTTATAAAAAGTCGCAATATTTTAAAAGTACATTTTAGTTGAAGCTTTCTTTTTTTTTTTTTTCATTTTTTATTAAGACTATAATTAAACACAAAAATTATTTTAATTCTTATTGCAAATACAAAATTAAATATTAAAAATAATAATAAAAATCACAACTGAGATTTTTGTCTACGCTGAACAGCAATTAAATAATTAATTTAATAAGTAATTAAATGTATTAAAAAATATTAATATTTTTTATTTATTTTTACCTTTTTTTTACGACAATGAAACAAAAATTAGTAAAATTGGAATTCAAATGCTAATTCTCCAAGTACAAACATTATTAAAATTACAGATTCAATCATAACTAAAATTTTTGTTCATGCTGCATATTTGAATTAAGTTGATACTTATTTATTATTTATTATCTATTCAATTGTATTATTATTATAATTTTTGTTTAATACATTTAATTTTTATTGTATGTTGCATTAAGATTGATGATAAGTCCAATATTTCTTATATTTAATAACATATAACTGAAAACAGGTAATACAATTTTATAATGTTTAATAGAGTCTAATGTTTTTTTTTTTTTTTTTTTTTTTTTTTTTTTTTTTTTTTTTACGAAAAAGCGAGTGATATTTGTTCATGGTTTCAAAGATAAAAGGTAAAATATTGCATATTCTGATAGAAATGTATTCTTATAATATTATTATTATTTTAGATATTTATAAAAACTGCCTATACTATTTCTCTAGTTTTAACATAGTACAAAATAAATAATTTTAAAAATAAATTCCAGTATACTACGTAAAATATATGAAAAACAAAAAATTATAAAAAAATAAAGCTTTTTCAGAATATGTATTTTTTTCTTGTGTTCTTTCATTATTATTATTTTTTATTTATTTATGATTCTTTTTTAATTTTTATTCAAGCTTTTTTTTTTAACCTGTGCAACCTTTACTTTACTACTAACTATAATGACAATTTTTTTTTGTACAGTTTTGGTACAGATTTCTAAGTTAAAATATAAGGGATTTAAAATTTTGCAATGAAACATTTGATTCATATTATTTAAGTATAATATTAAATAACCACTGCAAAAAAAAAAAAAAAAAAAAAAAAAAAAAACTGCTTAATTTTTTTAAAGCTTCTTCTACTCTCTCTCTCTCTCTCTCTCTCTCTCTCTCTCTCTCTCTCTCTCTCTCCTCCACTAATTTTCCCCCACCATGTTTATCTATGTTACAGCGACGGTACTATCTATAGCACTATTTCTCACGCTAACAACTACGGTCCACTCCGTACGTCAACGTATCACAGGCTGTGAGTCAGTTTCCTCGCAATGTCCACTAGAAAACCCTACACCTCCCTTACATCTAGCTAACCCTATTGACTGTGGAAGCTTTTGTAAGTGTGACCACGGAAACGCCGTCTACTTCGATTGTCCAGAAGATCTTCACTTCAACGTTGCTAAGCAACAGTGTGACTATCCAGAAAATGCTAATTGTAATCTAGCCCCTCCTCCAGGCACCGGATGTGATGCCGTAGAATGCCCTGCAGAGAACGGTGAATTTGTACTTCATCTTCCTAACCCTGATTCATGTACTAGTTTCTGTACTTGTAATTGGGGAGAAGCTATTTACATGGAATGCCCTGCAGGATTACATTTCAACCCTATCTTGATGGTGTGTGATTGGCCTGAAAACGCTGGATGTGAGTTAGGTGGTGGAGGTGGAGAAGATCCTCCAGTTACCATTCCTCCTAGAGATGAATGTGGACATATTAAATGCCCAACTAATCCTGAATTTGCACCACATTTCCCCAATCCCTGGAACTGCAATGAGTATTGCGTATGTGACAACGGTAATGCAGTAGAGATGCAGTGTCCCCCTGGCTTGCACTTCAATCCTACACTCCAGGTATGCGACTGGCCTGCTAACGCACAATGTGAAGGTCATGATGACCCACCACCAACACCCACTAGTCCACCCAATACCGGAAACGGTTGCGCAAACGTTGAATGCCCAGCAGAAAACGGAGAATACGCTGTCCTTTTACCAAATCCCGAGGATTGCGGTAGTTTTTGTATTTGTGACTGGGGAAATGCGATTCTTATGGAATGCCCTGATGGTCTTCACTTCAACCCAGTACTTGACGTATGTGACTGGCCTGAGAATGCAAACTGTGAGACTGCTGGTGGAAATGGTTGTGAGTTAGTCACTACTTGCCCACCTGATAACAATGGAAATGCTATTCATCTACCAAACCCCATCGACTGTGGGTCTTTCTGTAAGTGTGATTGGGGAGAACCTATCTGGTTTGACTGCCCAGGTGATCTTCTTTTCAACCCCATCTTGCAAGTTTGTGACTGGCCTAATAATGTTGATTGTAACCAAACACCTACTACCAAACCACCTACCACCAAACCACCTACCACCCTTAAACCTACAACCGAACGCGTTCCTACACCAAACGGATGTGATAAGATCGTATGCCCAGAAGAGAATGGCGAGTATGCGTTACATTTACCAAATCCAGCGGACTGCGGCAGCTTCTGTGTCTGTGATTGGGGTAACGCCCACTTAGTCGAATGTCCTGAAGGTAAATAATAATAATAATAAAATCTTACATAGACAAAAATAAATGCGTAAAAATTATGCTAGCTCATTTTTAGCATACTTTGTTCTTTATGCAGCATAATTTATGCTATGCTATAATACATAATGACTATGTTACATAAATATTATGTATAGAATATTATGTTCTAATTTAATATCATTTTTGCTATATGATATTAATACAGCATAAATCAGGTAATTGATTCTTTACGTGCAAATATATCACAAATTTAAGTATTCAAATAAGCAAATTTTACTAATTCAACCATCAATGGATCTCAAAATGATTGCTTGCTTAGTACTTATATGCGCGGTTTATGTTATTGAGTAATCCAACATGACGTTGACTTTAACATGAATAAATGCATACACCCTATACAATAATATTGTCTTAAAATTGCAGGACTTCACTTCAATGCTCAGCTGCAAGTATGCGACTGGCCTGAGAACGCCAACTGTAACTCCAACACAGGCAATGGCTGCGAGCTGGTCACATGCCCCTCAGAGAACGGAGAGTACGCTCTACATCTTCCCAACCCGAAAGACTGCGGCAGTTTCTGCAAGTGTGACTGGGGCGTGGCTTACTACTTCAAGTGTCCCGCAAATCTGCACTTCAACGCCGCTCTGCAAGTCTGTGATTATCCTTGGGATGCTAACTGCTCCATACTTCGCAAAGATTAATCACATCCCACGACATCTTGGTGGTAACAAGTACTATAGCTAACATAGGAAATATAACTTTTGGTTTAGACAAAATTTAAAGCATCTTCTATATTGACTTAAAGAAGTGACTGCTTTGAGACTAATTTTAAGAGATTTCGATCACATTTGCTTCCACTTCTACGTACTGCACATGCGCAGTACCTTGAAACGGAAGCGGATGTGATTGAAATTTAAATTTAGCCTCATAACAATTGCTTCATGTTGTAAGATTCTTACATAAAATTTCAAGCTCATATTGAAGCACCAATATGGCTGCTATGCGTAATTGCACCAAACACGCGATTGATTAAAACTGTGTGATAATTAAGAAGAAGCAAAACACGTAATTTCAAGATGTAAAAAAAAAAAAAAAAAAAAAGTTTGATTCATCAAAATACTATATTATGAACCGTAGTTAATTGCTATGTAATTCTATATGTACTTAGTTATTTCAAATTTCAAATACCAATATTATCATCAATGTATTAATTTATTATATTATATTATAGTAAGACTGTGTATATAAAGTATAACATTTAACTATATAACTTATTTGTTCCTGTGTATATTTATTGTATGAATAAAATATTTTATTTTATGTAAACATTTGGTCTGTTGTTATTGATATGTATAAGATAAGGGTGTATGCGGATGACGTCATATTTATTGCGCTTGGAGGCCATACTGGAGTAGTACATAACATTACTCAGCATAGGAAAAACTTCATTTAAGCCAATTTTCTTTAAGAAATCAATTAATTTTTTGTTATTGCCATTTTTCTCACATACTTGAGATACTAATTCAACATATTTACAACATCAATGCTCTCAAAAATATTGCATATTGTTTTTAAACTGGCAAAATATTTTTTTTCCTATGCCACCCATGTTATTGAGTTATCCAACATGGCGTTGATTTTAACATAAATGCATACACCCTATACCACCTCACTTTTAATATATAATTAAACAAACAAACAAATAGAATAGAGTTACGATTGATATCCTGCAAGGTAGGCTAATTGTTAAACATGCAAGCTCAACAAGTTGCATACACTGCAGGATGAAAAGTACGAAAAAATAGCATTTTCAATATTTTCAGCTTTCTTTCATATCTCTTCTTTTAATAAATTCAGTGGCAAGTATCCATGGGGTATAGAGTGTTTTGATTTATGTTAAAGTCAACGCCATAAGTGAGCACTAAATAACATAGGCCAATATGGGAATAATGACTCATTTTGCCAGTTTTAAAACACTTCGCAATTTTTTTTGAGAGCATTGATTGACAGAGGTTGTATAAGTTTTTCAAGTATGCAAGAAAAATAATAATAACCCCAAAAAATAGCTAATTTTCCAAAGAAAAAACAAAAACTACGTTTGTCCTATGCTGAGCAATGTTCATTGCTCAAGACGAGCATCGAAAAGCATTCAGAATGACGTCATGCGCATACACTCTACATACAGTATATTTGCATGAAATTGCACTCTAGAGCCATGCTGAAGCAGATAAAGGCATTGCTTAATATAGGATAATGTCATTTTTTTATGTTTTTTTTTATTGGCAAATTAATTAGTGTTTAAAACTGTAAGTTAATTATTTTTCTTGGGTGTTAACCTAAGAAAAGTTAACATGGCTTATCAAATGACTAACATTTTTTATTTGTTAACTAAAAAATAATAATGTTAATAATAAAAAAATCAATGGATCATTTGCAATATTATTTACTGCTCAAGTATGGCGTCAAAGTGAAAGCTTAAAGAATGAATGAAACCACCTAATAGAGGTTTCAAAATTAGGATGAGACACTGAGCCAACTTTTTTTTTATCGCTTTACGCTTTGATCAAGGAGCATAAAAAAATAATATTATTTTTTAATTATTTACATTTATTTACCCATTTAACTATAAAATATTTATATTTACTTATTGTTAATTAGTTAATTAATAAATTAAGTTCAAAATAAAATAATAATTATATTACTAAATATTTTTAAATAAAATTATAAAGTATTTATGATGTTTACAAGTCAATGCTGGATCTGGATATGCTTTACGATATTCTTTATGGATCTTCATTCATTCATTCATTCATTCATTCATTCATTCATTCATTCATTCATTCATTCATTCATTCATTCATTCATTCATTCATTCATTCATTCATTCATTCATTCATTCATTCATTCATTCATTCATTCATTCATTCATTCATTCATTCATTCATTCATTCATTCATTCATTCATTCATTCATTCATTCATTCATTCATTCATTCATTCATTCATTCATTCATGCATTTATTCATTCATTTTTGTTCCATCAGCTCAATAAATACCATTCAATATAGTTAATCCTTAGATATTATTATTATTATTATTTAGTTAGTCTTAAAATACTGTTTTCACATTTAGAAAAATTTGAATAGCCAAGAATGAGTGGCACGACCCTGTATGCGCTCAAGATTTACAGTGTTGGTGAGAGTAGTAGGATGCCAGGCAGGTGCTCCATAGCTTAATATAGAACGAACAAGCGTAATGTACATCATACGCTTAGCATTAAACATACATTTTGAGAAACACATCCCAAGTACCCGCTAGCACATTTTTTACGGACATTTTCAGTATGCAAGTTCCATTTAAGATTATTATTTGTTATAATATATATAAACCTAGCAATTTTAAGTTTGATTGTTCAGGGATAATTATTCAGGGATATTATCGATTTAATAATTTAATTGAGAAACATTTTAAAACTAAATTTTAGATGCACCTGTTATCATAAAATTTCAAACTATGTTTTTACCGCTTAATATTTTGTTACTTTTCTGATTTGCTGTTGTAACAACCAATCAGATTGAGCTAAATTGTCGTCATTTGTTTTCAGACCAGCTGTTTCAAAAATTTGTTATAACTTTTGTTGATAAAACAAGAAATAATGTTTAATTTGACTAACAATGGCTCTAATTAAGTTAATTGTTAGCATTATTGTTGTTTTTAGTTTTGTGCAGGGTGGTGAAAATGAGGGAAAAGTGTTTTTACCCTGGACTCCATTAGTTAATTGCTCGTTTTTGTAAGTATGCATATCACTTGTCTGCTGTGTGGAAGTTCATATGCATATTTTGTTTATTATAAATTTCTCTATTCCTAATTAACATTTCTCATGTTAATTAACATGTTTGGATTCAACATTAAATTTACTTTCATTTGGTATATAAAAATATTTTGCCACTCATATTTTATTTACTTTAAAACTAATTTAAAAAAATGATATGCATACATATTACATACAGTATTTTGATGTCTCATATCGGTATGATATTCATATATTTTATGTTTCTGGTCCTTTGATATATTTTGCATATTTTTAATGTGTTCAAAATTATTCTTAAATTTTCTTTTATTAATTTTATGAAATCATTTTGCATTCAGTTGCTTAGAGTGTAATTTTTCATTACACTGAACAACGCTGAACAAAACGTGGGCTTAGCTGCCATAAGCAGCTACTGTTTATGATGTATTTTATGTATGTACATACACATACTTGTTTACTTATGTTACTTATATTTCAGGCCACGTGACTTCATAGAATGTGACGAGCCAGTTGATCACAAGAACAACAAGTCAGCACGAGATGAACTAGGCTACGGCTGCATCAAGGTATAAATATAGGACAGAAGACAGAATTGTCTCTAACAACTTAGAAAAATATATATAGTTTGCCAGGCATAAGTTATGGCTCTAGACTTATACAGTAATTTAATTACTGCTGTAGAAAATTCATCATATCGTCTCTATCGCGTCAAAACGTTTCAAGTGAAATTATCACGAGCGCGCCAAACGTTCCATCTGACACAGTAAACCCTATGTAGATGGAACGTTTGGCGAGCTCGTGATAATTTCACTTGAAACGTTTTGACGCGATAGAGACGATATGTCAAAGTCATCCTACTTGATGGTACAGCTCTGGCCAAAAGTTCCCAAACAGGGCCGCTGCGTTTTCTCATAAAGATAACACAGTGTGGTTGTGGGTTGCCTATGCAAATCGTTTGCAAACTTTTGGCCAGAGCTGTACCTAACTGCAATAGTTTATTTTCCTTAAACCCATAAAAAAACATTGAACAAAAACTACTTACAAAGTTGTGTACTGTAATTCATTGTATATTATATTGTTACTGTTCTATATATTTTATATTAATTTAACTTTAAGTTACTTTGATAAGACTAATGCTTATTGTAACTATAATGAGAAAGACTAAAAAAAATTAGGAGTAATTTTATTTCATATTCTAAAAGATTACTGGTACATTTGTTCTTAATCGACACATGTGTGAATTTTTCACTTCAGGACAATGTAATCTTTTAAATTATGAAATAAAATTATCCATTCAAAAATTTGCAGTCTTCCTCATTGTTACTATAAACTGCCTGGGTCAGTAAAGAATCTTATTCTTAACATGATAAATTTGAAAGAAAAGGATAGGAGAAACCAGCAAGGGCCTTACCATAGTGAATAGAGTCCCATAGTTCGGTGAAAATCTTGCTTGCACAGATATAAAAAACTAACACATTATAGTTTCTCTCTGAGTCTGTAAGGACTGATGAAGGCATAACACACCCATCCCTCTTGGAGTTTATTGCCAAAATATTTCCAATGTGTTAGTTTTTTATATCTGTACTAGCAAGATTTTCACCGAAGTATGGGACTCTCTTCACTATGGTAAGGCCCTTGCTGGTTTCTCCTATTCTATCCTTTTCTTTCAAATTTATCATACCTAACTGCAATGGTTTATTTTCCTTCATATTTTATTCTTAACATGTTGTTATTTTGTTGTAGTTTGGAGGCTACAGGTACGAGGAGGTAGAGAAGACTAACGTGTCATGCAAGGTTTTACCTGACATTGAGTGCTTTGGTAACAGAACTTTTCTCAGGGACGGAGTGCCTTGTGTCAAGTAAGTTGACCAACTTTGCATCATGTTAACCCTTGTGAGAGCCACAGTTGACCATGTCAAATATTTATCTTATTGTGGTCGTGATTGTGATAATATATTTTAACATTTCAATCTAGCGCATGGTTTTCTCATAAGAATAACATTGCAAATTTAGCACAAGTTTTTGGGTGGTAAAATATATTAGATTGTGATTAATCACAATCGTGAGTATTGTACATGTTTTGTTTGTTTGTTTTTTTTTTTTTTTTTTGTTATTCAATGGTTTTTAGCTCAAACAACTCTCAAAATACTAATGTTAACAATCTGGCATGCTATAAATTTATAAATTAGCTTTTACTTGCAATACATTCTTAATTTTTGAGGTAAAAAAAAAAACTATTTCCATCTAGATACATTTACTGATTATTATGAAGCACTTTGTCATGCAAAAGTCAATAATAATATGTAAAAACAACTTGAGAAAAGGATAGAAATATCAGCACTGGTCTTAATTACCACAGTAGAAGTTCTATGGAGAGGTCAAGGTCTCACCAGGCACACAGTTATTGATGTGTATATAACTGAGAATTTACATCATTGCAATGACATTATCAATCATATGTTAGCAATGTTTACTTGAGCACAGTACAGTACAAGACTGCATGCTGCTCAGTGATGTGCTCAAGTAAATCTCTTCTTTGATTGATAATACATAATGTTATCTCCATCATATAATAGACTTGTTAACTAACATCAGATATTTATCCCTCAGGTACAGTGGTCACTACTTTGCAACGACATTGCTCTACTCAATACTACTGGGCTTCCTGGGCATGGATAGATTTTGTCTTGGACAAACAGGCACTGCGGTAGGAAAATTGCTGACCCTGGGAGGACTGGGGGTGTGGTGGATTGTGGATATTGTGCTACTGATTACTAATGGTCTTATGCCAGAAGATAACAGTAACTGGAACCCTTATGTCTAATCTGGGACATGTTGTGAACATACTGTGAACATATTTTTAATAAAGCTGTAAAAAACTTTTTTTTTTTTTTTTTTTTTTTACTTGAAACTTGGAAGCAGCTTGAAATTGAGCTTAAATGTGAAAATGAGCCAAAGCTTGGTAAGCTTGATATTTAAGCTAAAATCTCAAAAGAAGGTCTTGAGCCTATGAGAAAAACAGCAACTTGTTTTTCATTACTAAAGTATTGTTTTTTTTTTTAAGGCAACGTTCACAAATTAAATTAAAAAAAAAAAAGTTAAAAACAACTAATTTTACATGTTAAAGAATTCAGAACATAATAAATTTTTAAACAAAAATTGCAAACTTTTTGTCTTCAATTTTATTTATTATTATGTTCATTTCTTCTACTGTAACACCAACACTGGAATCCTACTTGATTCAAGATAAAGGCGAGTTTGTTTGTTTTTCCTGTCAGTCAATCATAGGCTCATCAATCAATGATTTTTGGCTTGTTTTCATCTAAAAGCTCGAAACCCGGGTTGAATGTTTGGCTCGGGTTAGTTTACAGCTATAATTTTGAACATATTATGAACATACTGTGAAATAATTGTAAACAGTTAGCTGATGATTATTAATGTCAAAAAAATAAAATACCAATACTTGGTTCACAAAGCTGCAAATAAAACATGGTATAATACAATAATATTTATACATTAATTTTGTGTTTTATATTGCAACTTTACATCCAATTATATTTTGTAATGAGAACTATGTATTATAGAGATACCATGTGGACAATTCTTGTGTTAGAGTGATTTGTAAATATTGTGTGCACACTTTGTATGGACATTTAATTAGATTTTTCTCAATCTATACTTCCTAATTTGGTTGTTACTATTGGGATTTCTATTATTATTATGTGTTAAATGCCTATGTTATGTATTAATGTTTATTTATTTAATATTTTAAAACTGATCAATTCAAGGGAAAAAAATCATTGCGGTTAGGATCAATAGTAAAGGATAGAATTACCAGCAAGGGCCTTACCACAGTAGAAGTTCTATGGAGAGGTTGAGGTCTCGCAAGGCACAGTATTTTGTTATAAAAAAGTTCATTTTATAACAGAGCTTTCGTCATATGCTAATGACTTAATCAAACAAAGAAGAGATTTACTTGAGCACATCATTGAGCATTGTCTTGTCTTGTACACTCATTTGAAAGCTCTCAGTTATAAAATGAACCTTTTTATAACAATTTATAATGTGCCATGCAAGACCTAGAACTCTCCGTAGAACTTCTACTGTAGTAAGGCCCTTGCTAGTAATTCTAGCCTTTTCTTTACTATTGATATGTTAAAACTGTGCATTTATTTATTATGTACTGTACGTGTATTTTTTTTTTTTTTTTTTACAAAAATTAAATCTTAGGAGAAAAAAGAAAAAGCTCTACTGGTATAGACTTATTATTATTATTTATCTATATAATCTTCTATTTATTTACATTAATTTTGGCAATTCTTATTTGTATTTGATTAGTTTTAGAGAAATGTAATTGAACTGCAATGTAATTTACTAGTAAAGAAACAACTGACTTGAGGCCAACTTTCAGGGCAGTTTTGCCCACACTCACTTCCATTTCAATGTTTTGTGTATGTTGTCAGCTTGGAATACTTTTGCTGTATGTGGGGTGGAAAAAAAGAGAAAAAAAAGGGGGGGGGATTTCTGCCTTTGCCTCATGTTAACCTTATACACTAACAAGCAGGGTCGGACTGGCACTCGTTGGGCCTCGGTCGCGAAAGGGGTCCTCAAGCCTGCTAACAAGTAATTCTTAATTAACTGGGAAATTTTTTGCAGATACGACAAAAGCATTCCGAGCTGACGATGTGTAGTAGAAATGGAAACAAATGTGATTGTAATCGCTTATAAAGTCGACCTCAAAACATTTGGTTCTTTATTAATAAATAAAAGTATTGGCCAATGGAGATTTTTATCACCTTTTGTGGCAACATAAACAAGAAAAAAATGTTGCTTTAAATTTTAAATAAATAATAAAAGAATAAACCAAAAACTAAAATTATTTTAATTGATAATGTTGTGAAGAAATAATAAACAAATAATTGTCTCAAATTATAATTAAATAAACAATTTCTGTGAATTTTTAAATTGTAAATAATAATTGAATAATAACATGTCCAAAAAAATATTTTAAAAATAAATGAAATAAAAATGTACTGATGACATTAATATTTATTTATTTTATTTGATAATTTTATATTGTTCAATAATTTTCATTTATATATTTATTTTTTCTAAATTCAAAATAATGCTCTAAGATTTTGTAGCTAACATATAGAGCAAATTAAAACTTTTTATTAATTATAATTAGTATATAGTGTATTATTATTAGTATACGTATTAGTATACGCTGATTTCTTGCGCCAAAAAATGCGCATTACATTTGATTAACCATATATAGCTGATCGTCATTTTATAAGGCAGAAAACAGGGTTTATGAACTGCATTACTGTAACGAAGAGTGAAATTCGATGTTTTAATGTTTTTATCTATGGTTTTAATAATATGTAACAAAATAAGGATAGAAATACCAGCAAGAGCCTTACCCGGTCTTATCACAGTAAAAGAGTTGTGAGGAGAGGTTGAGGTCTCACGTGGCACAGAGTTTTAGTTACAATGTTTGTAACTAAAGCTTTTTTAATTGTCTCTCATCCTTTTATTTATAAATCCTAGAAAATGATCCTTTCTTAGGGAATTTTTTTAGCACAGCGATAAAGTTTGGAACTTGCTAACTTTATGGATGCTATCATAGGGAGGGATAAGAAAATCGCTAAGAGGACGCTTATTGTTAAATCTAAAGAGACGAGAGAGGTTTAAATTTGTCACTTTTAATGTTTCTGTTATCACCATTATCACAATCAGGTAGCTATCAAGGTGGCATATTTTCAAATGCCGTAGAAAATATATAAATATATTGCGATTAACCAAGACTTTTAGACTCAAAATATAGCTGTTGGAAAGTGAAACGAACTAAAAATCAGCTAAAAATATTTTCCATATCTTAAGATTTCAAATATTTCCCTCTGTAAAAAAAAATCCAATGACGTCAGAAAGTCAGCTGATAAAACAAACAAATGACGTCATAAATTAAAAAAAGGTGTTCCAGCTGGTTTCGAAATTTTGTGCGTTTTAGAAAATTAATTCCGTTTTTGTCTTTAAATAATGTCAAATTATTAATAAAATCAATCAGAAATCAAAATGGTGGAACCAATATTTGATTATCAATTTCGTTTAATTTTGATTGGAGATTCAACGGTTGGAAAAAGTTCACTGTTAAAATATTTTACTGATGGAAAATTTGCAGAGGTTCGTATTTTATTATTTAATTTAATTATATTAATGAAATTATACTTAAATTTTGATAAAAAATTGTGTATCAAAATGTCGTATAGGTAAATAGAAAGAAACAAAACCAACAACACTTGATAACTGCGTAGAAAAACTTATTTCTTTATCTGGGTTAACTTGTTCAAATTTTATCATTGCAAAATATTATGTTATTAATTTACACCAAAATTATATTTGAAGTAGTGTTTAAAAAAAAAAATCAATATTTTTGACGCGCTGCTGCCATGTTTGAGGGGAAAAATAAATTGTGTGAAATGGGATTAAACGTACAGTATGTATTATATTGTGAAGGTGAAATGGGTATATGTATGTACATACATACGTATAACGTATATTATAGATGCAAAGTACTATCATATGTTTGTCATCCACATCTACTTTAATTCCTATGTTGCACATGCTATTATCGTCATAAACATGGCGGCGAGGCGTATATGTATACATTGTTTATTGAGTGTTAAAATTTTGCAGCTATCAGACCCAACTGTCGGAGTTGATTTCTTTGCTCGTCTCATAGAAGTGAAGGACGGAACAAGGATAAAACTACAACTGTGGGATACAGCGGGCCAGGAGAGATTTAGGTATTGATTGTATTGATTTGTACACAGAACTAACTATTGGCTTCCAGATTAATTTTTACATAAGTTAGCAGCTTCAGTAGCCAGTTCATTGAAGTCCTGGTGAAGAGCTGATTTCATTGAACTGGCTACTGAAGCTTCAAGCATCAATCAATATTGGTTTCATTGATTTTTATAAGAGATGAAAGCTTCAGTAGCCAGGTTAATGTAATTATAGTGACAAGCTGATTTCATTGAACTGGCTACTAAAGCTGCTATTCTAATCAATTTTGATTTCAGGTCAATCACAAAGTCATACTACCGCAACTCAGTGGGAGCTTTGCTGGTGTATGACGTGTGCAACAGAGCTAGCTTTGAGCACATCCCTGCGTGGATGATGGAAGCTAGGAGACATATAGAGCCTCACAGACCTACCTTCATATTGGTAAGTATAGTACAGCAGTCTATGTTATGGCTGCATATCAATCATCTCACTGTAGTGAACCAACTACATTTTGTCGGCTCGGATTACTTTTATCGTCATTGCAGTAAAAAACAATAATTATAATAATAAACAAAAATACAGGATCTTAAGCCTTAGTTTACATGGCACAAAGTTCACCCCCCCCCCCCTTTTTTTTTGCAGCTACGACAAAAAAAAATTAAGGTGACGATTTTGTATTTCTTTATAGGTCTTACAACAGTGAAGAGAGTCCCATAGTTTGGTCAAAAACTTGCTAACTGTGTCAGCGTGCTTTGTGCTAGCATAATTTTCTTCATACTATGGGACTCTCTTTACTATCGTAAGTAGAGAACTTTAACAGAGAAGCGACATCCCCATGCTTTAGGCAGACTCTGGGCAGACTGCAACACTCAACAATTTTGACTTGGCAATGTTGCATTTTGAAGCACCAATCAGAGGCCAGAAGTGGCCAAATCAAGGCGCCAATGAGAGAGCGCGCTATAGTAATTTCGTCTGCAGTGTTGCCAATTTTAAAGAAATGAGTGTTGCGGGTCTGCCTAACTTTTTAGGATGTCACTTCTCTGTTAAATTTCTCTATCGTAAGGCAAGTGCATGTTTCCTCTATTCCTATTTCCTCTATTTCTTGGTGATATATTTTTCTTAATTTTGCAGTTTAAACAAAAGTAATAATAAGAACATGCTTGTTTTGAAGTATGGAAATAAAAAACAAGTATATATGGTCATCTTTCATTTGTCACCAACTGTAACCTATAACTTATATAGTGTACTATTACCCCCATAAGTTGCAACACTAACTACAGTACTGTAACTATTTAAACCATAGTTAAAGCAATACTTAACCCTAAATACGAGTAATTTTTATTCTTCTCTAAAATAATTCAATAACAATTAGTGATTTATTTGACTTTTCTAGTCTGTGGGATAAGCGAGCCCTGCGAGGGTAAGGCGGAAAACTGATGTAGTAGATTTCCTTTACTGTGTGAGTAAAAAATCTGTACACCTTTTCAGATAAACTTAGCAGGTAGAGCAAGGAGTACAAATTTGTTACTATCATATGTACTCTATGTAGTTATCATCGCGGGGCTCGCTTATTCCGCAGAGTAGAAAAGTCAAATAAACGACTCATTACTATTGAATTGTTTTAGAAATGATAAGTTAAATATTGCTTGTAGTTGTTGTTTTGATTGTTGCAACAATTTGAAAAATAGTACTAGCAATGGACGACTTGCAATGAACAAACTATTTAAAATAAATTTGAACATTCTTAATGCATTTTTTTATGGAAAAATCGTTTTCACTTATACATTGCAACAATTAAAAACATTTCATTGCAAGTGGTCCACTAGAGGTTTCCCTTAGTATGTTTTCTGTACAGTGGGTTTATGTGTGACTTATGATTCCAGGTTGGATGTAAAGTGGACTTGGTGCGAGGAGACCAAACAGGCAGACAGAGACAGGTTCCCTTTGAAGAAGCTCGGAGCTTTGCACGAGAGAACAGCATTCCTTTCATTGAGACGTCGGCCAGGAATGGTTTGAACGTGGAGAGAGCCTTTGAGCTTATCACACAAGAGGTAGGTAGCCGCCAGCTTAGTGGAGATACTACAATTTTAAATCAAAGAATTTTACCCTTAAAACATGTAAAAGTGTGTCTAGTATTCCTAATTTAAATATTTCTGACCTCAGTGTAGTAGTTTTCTCACAAAGACTTTAAGAAGAGGCTTCTACAATGTTAAAATAGTGCATTTTTTTCTGTCTTAAAACATGTAAAAGTGTCTAGTATTAGTAGTATTCCATATTAAAGTATTTCCAAAAGTGCATAATAAATAAGTTTTCTTACAAATATGCTAACAAGAGGCTTCTACAATGTTAAATTACCTCCCTCGCCTGTGTCAGTTAATTAATCAGCTCATTACTTGCAGGTGTACGACAGACTCCAAAGTGGAGAGTACAAGGTGGAAGATGGCTGGGACGGGGTGAAGACAGGGTTCTCAAGAACAGCGTATGATCCAACTTTAGTGGAGGCAGAGCCAGCTAAGTCAGGGTGCTGTTAGGACTGAACATGTTTGTCATTGGTCACAGCTCTGTCAATTAAACACAGCACTGGAAGTTCAAGTAATTACAGTTTGCATATTCAAATTTAAGCAACAAAAATATTGTGGTTATGATGTTTGTAAACACTGTTCCCTTGCATTAGGTGATCCTCTTTTTTTTTTTTTCTTTTTTTTTTTTTTTTTTTTTTTTTTTTTTTGTTATTTGGGACGCGTAAAACAGGGTTTACAAACATCATTAAGTAAGATAAAGGATAGAAATACCAAACCAGTGCTTACAGAAGATTTTATTATTATTATTTTTAGAGGTTGAGGTCTTAGGTGGCACACAGTTTTGTTAAACTGCTGTATAAACTGCAAGAGCACATCACAGTACAGTTTAAAACTGAACTCCACTCTGCGATTTGCTCAATGGCATTACAATGGAAAAAAGTGTAATTGTGCTACACCTTTTCCACAGTCACGTCAAGACGTTGTCGTATCCACAGGTACACTCCTCCCCGTACCAAGGAAACCGCACATAAGGGCCAGCCTCGTTTATATAAACATTATAACTAAAACTGTGTGCCACGTGAGACCTCTCCATATAACTTCTAGTGTGGTAAGTGAAGCCAGTGCTGCTGCTATTTTTATGTTTTACTTGAATGTATATATAATCAAGGAAAAGGTATAACAAACAAGCAGCTTACCATGATGAAATACATAGCTAGGTGAAGATCTTGATGGCACAGTTGACACAAATATTTTGGCTAAGATGTTTTGAGGTCCCAATTTCTCAGTTAGAGGACAACAAAAATGTGTCACGACTTTATATTTTAAGTAATTACAATTTGCAATAAAGTGGCTATGTCTCATTGAAATTGTTGAGTTTCTAATATTAGTTGGGGCTGTGTGATGGTATAGTTTTACATTTCAAATTCTGCATATGTTTTTTTTAGTTATTATTATTATTATTTTATTTATTATTATTAGCATAACCATCAAACATTCATAATATTATCAAGAATAGGAAACCATTTTTTATTTTCTACCTTTTTTTTTTTCTCAGCATAATATATATTTTAACTAGTACGTAACTATAAGTAGTTTATTTCCATAATATTATATTTCTATTCAACATAGCTGTGACCAACTTTCAATATGTGTGCTTGGTGGTATCATTTTTTTTTATATATATAAATAAAATTAATTTTAATATTCAAATAATTGTTCAAAAGAAAATAAAAACTCAAAACATCAGTTTTTTTTTTTATAGAAATCAAGGGGAATAAAATTTAGTTTAAGTTCATAGTAACTTAATATACAATATTTCATCTCCGGTAGCAGGTATGTCAGATTGAATGTGTGCCACTTCAGCACCTGTAGAAGATTACAAGAATTAGAAGCGTGATATGATTTGTAGCAAATCACTATAGTTCTTGCAGCCTTCTCTAGGTGCTAAAGTGGTACGCATTCGATCCAATGTCCCTTCCGACTCTTGGCTAATTTTTTAGACACAAGTTAAATTTCCCTCTCTAAAGGGAACACTGTAATACGTTTTGGGGCTATTTGAACTATTATCATAAGGCTGACTAAAGGTCAGAAACTATATAATGTATGACGTAAACAGAGATAACCACTCGGAATTCTTGCGCTCGGGTGACAACAAGACCTCAAACCTTGTGAAGTAGTATTAGTAATAGTAATTTTAGCTGCCAGAGTAGTAAAAGCTTGAATTATGTTTGTCTACAAATTTATACAGGGAGTCAGAAGACATGTAAATGTAAGGGACCTTGCATTCGATCTGACATTCCCACTAATAGAGATGAACTACTCTATAAGTTACTGTGGTTTAAATTTTTTTGAGTTTTTAAACAAAAATTACCTTCTTTTTTTTTTCCCCAAGTTAACTCTAGTAAAATCATGAAGACTTTTATATTTTTTTAATGAAATTATTTTTTTAACCAATTTAAAATCAAGTTATTTTAATAAAAGTTATAATAAACTTTAATTATTTCTTATGCAATGAGGAAGGTGAATTGAAAAATTTTTTTGTTGAGTTTATGATATTTTTGGAAAGAGCTTTGAAAAATTTTGAGGCGCTATTTTTTCTTAGGACGATTGGACCATGCGAAGTATTTTTAATTAATTTTTGAAAATCGACCTAAACAGCCTGTGACGTTATCAGTCCACTTTTTTCTCGGCAAATACTAATCGTTCAAGGTTCAGTAACCAGTTTAATGAAACAGCTCATCCTCAGGATTTCAAAAAACTGGCTACTGAACCTTCTAAGGTCAATACTTTCCGAAGTAAATGCCCGATTGATGACGTCACAGGCTTTTTAGGTTGATTTTCAAAAATTAATTAATTGCTCCAATCGTTCTAAGAAAAAATAACGCCTAAAATTTTTTTTAAGCTTTTTTCAAAAATGTCATAAAAAGTGGGGGTTAAAAAAATTCACCTCCCTCATTGCTTTATAATGTGTATGTTAAAAAAATAAAATAAGATTTTTTATTTTTTATTTTTGATTTTTTTTAATAATGTTTACAATTTTCTTTGATTGTGAAACTAATAATAATAATTAATATATTCTTACACGGACAAAAATAATTGCACAATAATACACAATAAAATAAAATAATTATGCTGCACAGCTTAAAAAATTATGCTGGAATTATACTTCTTCTAAAATAGCAACATTTATGCTATATAACATAAATTTAATGTAGTATAAATTATGTAAATTATTTTAGCCGTGTATTTTGAAGGAAAAAAAAAAGTTCAGAAAGCTGTTGTTTTGAGTTTGTAGTAATATAAATATGTATAAAATATAATTAATTTAACATAATTTTGCTATATATTATAACTTCTAGTTAACTAAAGTGAATGGCTACACTGAGTATTGGTAACAATTACGTGATGGGTTATAGGAAACAGGTAGGGGCAGATCCATTCTCAAGAAACAGATTGTTTGTTTTTAATCTAGTTTTTTTTTTTTTTTTTTTTTAGGCAAGAATGACCAAGAATAAGATAATGTTAGCTTTTTGAGTTCTACTATCGTGCACTTGCACTTTGAATATCCCAGCTTTTTTTTTTTTTTTTAATATTTTGGGACACTCAAATGTAAGAACACACTTAAAACGTTACATTTCCTTTTTTTTTTTTTTTCCTAAAAACCCAATTAAACCACAACCAGCCTTAAATTTAATTTACGTACAATTAAATTGAATTTTTGTTGGGAAGACTCAATAAATTAAAAAAAAAAAAAAAAACTATTTGTTAAGCCTGGATCTTCCCTTATAAAATTTGACATAACATCAAATATAATTTGTATCGTCAATTTTTATGTAGTTTTGTGTGACCCATCTGTGGGCTATCTATACTTAAAAATATCCTGTACTCCAGAAAAAAAAAAGTCAAGATGTGATTATATTATACATACTCGTATTATGTCCCTTAACCCTTATGTAGCCTCACAAACTGGGGAGAAAACTTATAAAGTAGACAACCTGTGCTACAATTGCTAGGATTTTATGATGTAATGAATTCCAAAAGTTGTGTACGTTACAGTTTTTTTAAGCCCAGTTTGTGAGGGTACAAAAGTAACATAATAGATGTATCGCCGTGTTCGCGCCCAAAACGTAAACTTGCATTTCAAGGTCGACTTACAAAACGTGAACTTGCATTTCTGACAAGTCGGGAAAAACGTGAACTTGCATTTTTCCCAAAATCTTTTTATTTTATTTTTTAAAAGATAATTTATTTACCTATCACCTCACTAAATTATTGAGTCTCCTTTAAAAATATTGATTTTTTTAATTAAATTCTTAGTCAAAGGCATCGCAGCGCTCGGCATAAACTGACCAAATGCTAGTTCACGTTTTGCGCAAAAGTGACCAAATGCAAGCTCACGTTTTGGGCGCGAACACGGCGGTATGTGTGGTGGTCCCATCTCATCATTTCATCAGCTTGTTTTGACTACAGGACAAGTTTATGTGGACTCTTACATCAGTGTAATGAAATAGTTTCTTTTCCAAAGAAGGAATTCAGATCTTTAAGAATAAAAAAAATAGACTTATAGAAAACTTGCTTAAAAATAGGGAATCAAACATTATATAAACATAGAAAGAAAAAAAAACTCACTATTTTAGGTATAAATAGTCATACTGATAATATGAAGAGAGCATTTTTCATTGTTTTTACACTGTGGCCATATTTGTGGTGATAAATATACTGTGCAACATAGGATTCATTTGTAAATAATTTCATTTATGTAAAGTAAAAAATATCTTTGTTGTTTACATTATGTTCTTATTTCCTTTGTTAAATGTGATAAATGTTGTCACAAATATGGCTGTGAGAGGTAATTTTAATGAAAATAAAATGCAAAGAAAATGTAGTAATTGTGATTTTATATATTTAAAAAAAAATGCTCAATTTGTAAGGAAAAAAATTTTTGAGTTACCTTTTGAACGGAATGAATTAAATTCAAAGTTGAGTAATTTTTGTCAGTAGAAGATTAAATAATCATAATTGTAAGATATGAAATAAAAGTTTAACTTAATTTATCAATAAGGGTGGGGGGTTAAAAATGTTTTGATTAATTATTATTTAATGATAAATGACATTTAATTTGGATGTTGTCATTTTTTTTTTTTTTTTTTTTTTTTTCTTATCAAAACACGTATAACTGTCTATTATTTCCTCATTCTAATATTTCTGACCTCAGTGCAGTAGTTTTCAGAATAAAATCACTCTAGTAAGAACATGGTTCTACAGTATGTTAAGGATTAGAAAATAAGTGGATTTTTTTCTTCTTCTTACACATCCTGTGATTGGCTGTTTATTTTGCTAAGTCAATGTTTCAATTTAAGAAACTATCTTGATTACGATCAATATTAAAGAAAAGGCTAAAAATTGCAGCAAGGGCCTTACTACTACAGTAGAAGTTCTATGGAGAGGTCGAGTATAGTTTTATAATATCTGTATAACTGAGAGCTTTTGTCATTGTAATGACATTTTCATTGGCGTTGCAATGACAAAAGTTATGAGTTATATAGGTAACTATTACTCTATGCCACATGAGATCTCAGCCTCTCCTTATATACAACTTCTACTGTGGTAAAGTATAAGGCCAGTGCTGCTATTTCTATCCGTTACTGCAATATGTAAGTCAATGTTTCCTCAATTATATGCATCACATTCTCTCTCTCTCTCTCTCTCTCTCTCTCTCTCTCTCTATTGTTGTATTTGTATTTTCTGATTATCAATATATTTTCTACATTTCCACACCATATGTTAATAAAGGGGGGGGGGGGTGCTAAAGTTATTTTTAAACAAAAAGTTATCTTAGATAACAAAACCATCCACAGTAATTACTGTGAAAACCATCAAAATGTTATTAATAAAAAAATATTGAAAGCAACTTAAAATTCGGGGATGATATATTTTGTCAAAATAAAAATTTACAACTTGTAATTAAAAATCACAATTTGTATGAAGAAGATAGCATCGTAGCATGAGCAACCATTTATGCATATAATTATCATTGTACCTTTTTAATTAATTAATTAACTATATAATTATGTATTTTAAATAAAATTGTGATAATTTAATGGTTTTAATTAATTGATTTTTTATTTAATATAATAGATATTGTATTATTTATAGAAACTCATCTCTGATAATAGTGATAATTAAAAATTGTCTCCCAAAATTGCAAACAAAATTAACAAAAATAAACCGTTGCGATTAAGTATAATAAATTTGAAAGTAACGGATAAGAGAAAACCATTCACTGGTCTTACTATATAGTGAAGAGAATCCTATAATTTGGTGAAAATGTTGCTAGCACAGAGATAATAGCTTAACATACTGGATAGCTTTCGGCACTAAACTCAAAGAGAAAAACAGTGTGTGAGGTGAGCCTTTGCCAGTCTTTACAGGCTCGGAGAGCAAATCTGAGTCGGTAAGAACTGACAAAGGCACTCACGCAAACTCTGTTTTCTCTAGGAGTTAAGTAAGAGCTGAAAGCTTTTTAATATTCTATTATCTTTTTACAAAAAGTAGGTTTCTAAAATAATAATTATTTTTATGCACACTATTATAGCAATTATAAATAAAATGTTTTTATTTTACATTGCATTTATTTTAAAATTATATAACATTTTTATTACAATTCAACAAATTTGACTTTAATTTTTTCATGAAAATACTTTTTCATATTAAAAAATATATATATATATCTTGATTTTTGTTTTCCTAGCACTTACAATTCACTATGCATATATCAATCAATATCTGATGCTATATATCTTGATGGCACAATTACATCAAAACATGAAACAAGGATAGACTGCAGATTAACCAACATGTTTCATACACAAAAGATGTCTATTTCTTCATCAAGTTCAGATATTTGTTAACATCAAAACTATCTTCTAAAACTTCCTCAACTTGAACTTTCTTCTTAGGTTTTCTACGTTCCATCCTCTGTCGTCTCTCCTCATCAGATAACGTTGATAAATCAATAGGAAGCTGAAATAAATATTGATTGTTTAATGTTTATAATGATTTGCTTAAGAATAGAGAGCTTTTTTAGTAGACAGTTCAATGTGATCCTGATACTGAAGTTGCTAGCACAATTTAATTAATATTGGAATGCACATTAGAAATTTCAGTAGCCAGTTCAATGGAATGCCGGACATAAGACCCACAGACTAAAGGCCCTTGGACATAAGACCCTGCTTTATTGTCACTTTACGCACAGGAAAAGCATGTCAGTGAGCTGCGCACAGGTATTGGGTCTTTTATCCGCTTCAATGTGATCCTGATAACGAGACGATTTCAATGAACTGGCTACTGAAGGTGGTAGCATTAACCACTCGCTGATCAATTAGTTACCTTAATTATTTTCCTGGGTTCATGATATCTAATATTGATACTTGAGCCGTCAGCTAGCACCACGACAGTAGGGTACACTCTGGCATAGGTACTTCTATGGATTTTGGTGATACTGGCGCTGTGGCAACTGATTTCACGATGAATTTCAAATGACGAATTTTTAATTATTGGAATTCTTGCAACAGAAAATTTATCACAGCACCTATAAAATTAAACATAGACAAAATATTATAATCCATACATACATACTTACGTTTGCATGATAAAAATGTACAAATATTTTAGTTTATAAGGAAATAAATAATAATACATTCATGATTTATTAAAAAATTAAAACCTAAGTATTTTATTTTTAGATTATAATACAAACCTAATGAATTTTAATCCTAAATTTTGTGAAAACATGATTTTATTTATTACAAACACAAATCAGGCACAAAAATTGAAACTCCCGCCAAAGGAATTTTATAACAGCTGTTTATAAAATACCTTTTTGCATTTTTTATTCTATTTTATTCATAAAATTAAATAATTTAATTATAAATGTTATATTTGATCGAATATTTACTTCATTTTTTACAATTTAATGGAGTATCAATAAAAAATAGAAGCTGAATTGAGTTCAAAAACCGGAAGCCATTGGTCCGCCATTGTAACCCCTTTTCCGGTGTAGCCGCCATGACCGGTTTCAGCGATAAGGTAAAATAATTCATAATTTCAGTGCTTTCCAAGCTAAAATCTTTAATATAATGCCTGAAAAAAGTAGAACTAGTTTTGAATTTTATTTATTATAATTATTATTCAAAAGATTAAGTGCATTTATTTAAAGATCGAAGTTTGGAACTTTTGACCAAATCCACGTGTCTCTTTTTTGACGCACATGTGGATCAAAATTTTATTTTTTTGTTGAAATATTAAATAATTCGTGAAATTTTAGGAATTGAATATTTTTATTAACATGATTAATTTTAAATTGGTGTAAATCATTGAATTATGTCACAATTATGTAAGTTAAACCACCTAATGTTGTCATTTTTGAAGTTTGTTCGAAATACCGGTGTGCACATTTTTTGTTTACATATGCAAAGAATTTATTTAAAAATATTCCCAGATCAAGTGCATTATCGTGTTTATTTTGATATATTTCAATATAAATGTTCATTAGGGTTGTCTTTTAAAATGTAATCAATAAAATTTACAATTTGGTCAATAGTAAATAAATATATTGTGAAAATCAAAATAAAAAAGTGACATTTTATTATTACATATGTGTATGTACATACACATTCAAAATTGACAATATTTAATATCATTAATGTTTTATTTGAACGTTATTATGCATTTCCACTCATATGTAATACATACTGAAATTTTTGTTTTCATATTTATTTTTCACAATTTATTACTGCAAAATTTGGTAAATAAGAATGCAACAATATTGACACCATTATCATTAAAAAGTTTGACAATAGTTTTTTTTTTTTTTTTTAATATTATGCGCTTTAATGCCTGTATATTGGTTAGCAATAAATTTGTAACTAATTTAATACATATAATTCGGAGCATTTATGATGTACACAATTTTCTTACCTACATTATTTGATAAATAATGAAAATAAATCTTAAAAATCTGAGATGCTCTTGAAATCATACATAATGCTATCTTGATGGTATCAAATACATTAGTAATATAGGAAATAAAAGTTTGTTTCACAATGTGAGCCCATGGGCAATTTCAAATATTAAGGGCAAAATTAATCACTGATATTATTATTATTTTATTATCTGGAAAAGGACTTAGACCTGGTGACATTGTTCCTCATGCTGCAAATGAAAGTTGTATAGTTCTCAACGTTGTCTCAAAATACCAGTCGGGTCACAAGTTACGGCAGAATCCCAACCAATTTCTGGTTAATTTTGAAGAAGGCATCAAAGGTCTTGCACAATACTGCCAAAAAAACAGTATTATGCATATGGCGATTCCCAAAATGGGGTGTGGCCTAGACCACTTGGAATGGGGATACGTGAAATCTCTCCTTCAGAAGGAGTTTGGTGGCCGCCACATGTCTATCAAAGTGTATTCCCCCTCCAGGAAGGTTGTAGTCCCTACAGCACAGGGTTCGACCGGGTTTTTTAACCTGGATTTTTGCCGGGCGGTTTTTTATAAAAAACCGGGCAATAAGATTTTTTAAAAACCCGGTTTTTTAAAAAAGCCGGCTTAAAAAAAAAAAAAAGAAGAAAAAAGCAAAAAAAAAAAAAAAAAAAAAAAAAAAAATGAAAAAAAGAAAAAAAGAAGCCAAAATACTAGCGAAAAAATAGTCTCTTTTTTCATCAAAATAGTCTTCAAAATTAAAAAATAGTCTAAAAATAGTCTCTAAAAATAATAAAATAGTCGGAAAATAGTCTTTGTAATTTATATAGCTCATTAGTGACTTTATTTATTAGTATAACATGTCTGAATTTATCTGTTTTCTTAATAGTCTCTAGGATTGCCTTAAAAAAAATATCTATAGTCTAAAAAAATTACATCGGTCTAAAATAGCATTGTCTAAATAATAAAAAAAAAATCTTCAGAGACCACTAAAAACTTTTTTTAAGGCGAATTAGTATGAACACAAAATAAAGAAGCTTTGGTACTTAAAAATTTAATTATGTCAAACACGTGAAACATGATCAAATATAAGTTATTCGCCACCTTAAAGATAAGATAACAATACATGTAAATGTGTAAATGCAAATTTGAGTGGAAATTTGTAGTCAAATAAGAAACTTTTTTTTTAAATTAAAGTTATTATTAAATTAAAACTTTTTTCGAAAAAAAAAAATTATAATAAAAAAAAAAATATTTTAAATTTACTCAATTTTATTTGAAAATTATTGTGTTCCAACAAAACATGTTGCAAATAAATAATAAAAAAAAAATTGTGAAAATATGGTTTACTTTTAGCGATTTCCAGTCCAAGTCAGTCACGTTCTACGTTAATTTTCTGTTATTTTTGTCAGAAATATCGAAAAACATCGAAAAAAGGCAAAATAGTCCGAAAAGTCTTGAAAGTCCAAAATAGTCTTGGAGAATAAAATAGTCGCGAAATAGTCTTTTTTTAATTTTGTATATAGGCTTGAAATCGTGTGATTCGTTGAAATTTTAAGTAAAAACCCCAATAGTCTCAATATTGACAATAGTCTAAAGACTATTTTTCCACTCTCTTAAATAATAACAGTCGAAATTCTTAATTTACTTGTATTACTATAATTACTATGAATAAATAAACCTCTATGAAATTGATATTTGATGTTTGTTTGTTTTTTGTTTTTTTTTTCAAATGACTAAAAAATATGCAAGTTTTTTATTTTATTATTTTTATGTTATTATTGTGAAAATTAGAAAAAAATTAAAAAACCGTTTTTTTTTACTTAAAAAACCGGGTTTTATTAAAAAAACCGGGCTATAAAACCCGGTTTTACCTGCCGGCCGGTTTTATTAAAAAAACCGGGTTTAATCCGAACCCTGCTACAGCAACTCCTGACGATCCTCTCCCCATGGTCGAGTCAGTGGTTGTACACGAATTGCCCCCTCCGCTAACTCCAGTTTTGCCTCCACAATCAGAAACTGCACCTCCCTTGGCAACCTATCCTTCCCCTCCTCAACTTAAGTTCATGGGTAATTCTCCTAATAATTTTTTGTCATCCCCAAGCACACCTCTATGTAACTACTTCCACGCTAAAGATTACATCAACGTTGAACCTCCCCAACTTAACTCTCTATCATCATCTGTCTGCTCTACCCCCATTAAATCGCCTTTCCTAAATCCCCTCTCTGCAAAGTTCTCTCCGATACCTACAATGGTATAAACGAGAGAAATTTGTCGATCCTTTTGTGGAATGCGGAGGGGCTGAGTACACTGCTAAAGTGCATCCCGGAAATTGACATGTTTGGTGACAGGGATGTTGTGGTTTTTACTGAAACATTTCTGTCACGGCATGTTGATATCCAAGGGTTTTATTCAGTCCATTCGTTTGCCACGAGAGGGCTGAGAGGGAGACCATCGGGGGGTATATCGTGTTTTATTAAGTGCACTCTTGGACAAATTATAAATAGTGCTGTAGAGAAAGATTATGTCGTTGTGAATTTGCAAGACATCACTATAATTGCATTCTATCTCAAACCAACTCTCTCAGAAATTGATGTTTGGGAAATTGTATTATCAGCTTTCAGTCAAGTTCCTAAAGACAAAACTATTGTATTATTAGGTGATTTTAACTGTAGAATGGATATTGTGAATGAGAAGGGAAAGGCTCTCAGTGAATTGATGGGTACGATTAATCTGGTGTTACTTAACTCGCCTCAAGATAAAACTTATGTTTCTCATAATGGATCCAGTACCATTGATTTATTATTTTATGACCCGTCAAAATTTAAAAATACATCAGTTGTTTTTCCATCCTTATCTGCAACAACTTTACGTAAACATCTCCCTTTAATTTTTAACTTAACTTGTAATGGTAAGAACATACCTGTTCAAATTGCTAATAAACATAAACTCTCAAACATCTTAGATCTTCAGAGATTAAATATTATGTATGAACAAAATTTTATATTGTTAAATAAACTATTTGAAGATCAAAATATCGATGGAATCCATAAGTTATTGCAATCAATTATTGTATACTCAGCAGTCCCTAAAAAATTATATAGTAGAAAGTCTAAACCATGGTTCAATCATGAGTTATATCAACTGAAAAAATACTCCTTGTATATTTTACACAAACTAAAGCAAATTAAATTTAGAGACCAGGACCTTTTAAAGCACTTTGCTATTGTTAAAAAGGAATATAAAAATTTGATTCAAACAAAAATTAAATTATATAGAGAAGAAATAGAGAGGAAATTAGTCATCGCTGCAGAAAATACTCCATATACCTATTTAAAGAAGGACAGGGTTAAAAAATTGCAATGTCCAATTCAAATGGATAAATGGGAAACACACTTCAAATCTATTCTCAATAATAACAATGTTTTGAATTCCCAATCCCTTAATTTGTGTGAATTTGTTGATGCAAACTATATATCTTGTAATTCATTATACGATGTTATTAATAATGTAGATGTGGATCTGACTCTTAAGAAGATGAAAAACAATAAGTCTCCTGGTCCAGATTGTATCACTAAAGAACACATTGCAGCGTTTAGCATGCAATGTAGTTCATCATATATTGCAGACTTGTTTAATCTTTGTATTCAAAATAGAAAACTACCTGTAGAATGGAAAACATCGCTGATATCTGTATTATACAAAGGCAAAGGTAATATTTTGGATACAAATTCATACAGGGGTATTGCTAATTGTCTTATTATGTTAAAAATGTTTGATAAGCTTACATGTACTAAAGTTTTTAATTTAACTCGTAATTTAATCCCTGATGTACAGTTTGGGTTTATGCCTGGGAAATCCACAATTCAAGCTGTTAGATACTTGCATGATCATATTCTAAAAGCAGTCTCAGTTCCAGCAGGCCATGCTTATGTAATTTTTATTGATTTCTTGAAAGCATTTGACATGGTGGATAGAAAATTGTTAATGCATAAGCTCATCAATACTAGAAAACTGCCTAAAGAATTATTAATTTCTATTGCCATGTTGCTTGAAGTCAATTTTGTGATAATCAACGATGGCTTAGTTTTATCTGACCCAATCTTGCAGAGTAACGGAGTTCTACAGGGTGGTCCGAGTAGCCCCCTCTTATATAACCTCCTCACACATGACATCTTGGACATTTTAGTTGACCTTATCTGTAATGATCCTGATATCTTTATCAGCATCTATGCAGATGATATCGCTATTATTTGTAATAATATTGTAAAACTTCAAAAAATTCTAGACAAACTTATTGAATGGGCTAATCTGAATGGATTAAAAATTAATGCTACGAAAACAAAAATTGTAAAATTCAGGAGAGGTGGCCCTTTAGCAAAGTCAGATGTAATAACTTGTAATGGAGAAAAGATAGAGTTTGTAAATTCTTTTAATTATCTGGGGGTTATTATGCAACAGACGGGGAAATCTTTCTCTAAACATATCAAAGAACGCTGTCGAAATGCATTGTCATCTTCATTCGCTATCTCAAATCTAAATTCGTTATCTTTGGAAACAGCTATTAAACTGTTTCACCTGAAAATCTCTCCAGTTGCTTCGTACGGCATTGAAATTTTCTGGTCATTTATGTCTATAACAGACTTCAAAAATCTAGAATCTGTTAAGTCTCGGTACTTAAAACGGATACTTTGCTTGTCAAAATTTACGTCGTCAAGGCTGGTTTACGAGCTAGCAGGGGAGGAGTTATTTGTAACGGAACTACAAGTGAAATTTAAATTGTTAAAAACAGATAATTACATTAAATTTGTTAAGGATAGACTAAGTAAAACTGAAGATATCAGCCTGGCCTTCTATAATACCCCTGCATTTAATATTAATAATATTAATGGGTGGAAAGGCCCAAACTGTACAGACAGGCATGTTTTTACCCGTTATGCGGTGCATGGTTTCCACCATGTAATCTGTCAAATTAAAGAATATCACGAGTGTAATGATAAATGTGTATGTGTATTATGTAGTGGCCTATGTACCAGGTACCACTTACTTCATTGTCCATCTCGGACCCTATCATTAAGTCAATATGCAAAAATGTAGACCTATATAAATATGTATATAAATATGTATAAGTACACCTTGGTGTTTAATAAATAAATAATTATTATTTTTTTTTTTATAAGTCGGTTACCTTCATTTAGCCTGTCATTTTCTATGATAGACGTAGTATAATGCTATCACAAATACGGCCACCATTTACTAATGTAAATGTATTTCTTATGTTTTCAGGCCATCGTGGTCGATGGCAAAGGTCATCTGCTAGGTCGCCTGGCTGCCCTGACAGCAAAGACAATCTTGCAGGGTAATAGAATTGTGGTCGTACATGCTGAGCAAATTAACATCAGTGGAAATTTCTTCAGGCAAGTCATGCAATGAAGTCAATATTTATTGCACTAACAGATTAAGTAACCAGTTCAGTGAAATCAACTTGTTGCCAGGATTTTATTGAACTGGCTACTAAAGCTTCTAACTTATATTATAAAAATTCAATAAAATTATTATTTATTGTTCAAACAGCTTCAGTAGCCAGTTCAATGAAATCAGCTCATTGCTAAATTATCATTGAACTGGCTACTGAAACTTTTAACTTGTAAACAAATCAATAAAATCAATGTTGATTGATTACAGGAGCAAGCTGAAATATCTGGCTTTCTTACGCAAGAGATGTAACGTTAACCCAGCACGTGGTCCATTCCACTTCAGAGCCCCTAACAAGATCTTCTGGAGAACTGTTAGAGGTATACATATAGCCTATGATTAAATAATTATCATTAAATAATAATTTATAGCACATTTATCATGCACATATCCCTCACAAACTAAGAGAAAGTTTTAGTTTTAAAGAGTTAAGTGTCGGGGAAAAAAAAAAAAAAAAAAAAAAAACTAAACTTGCAGATCATAATTGACATAAAGATAGAATACAAATATATCAAAATGTTACATTTTATATATTTTATGCACTTCTATAGCTCTTGCTTTTGTATATAAATAACTAATAGAATGGGAAAAAAATACATAGTTAATTTACATTAATTTAATTTTCAGTACAAAATGCTCCTTATTTCTCTCATACTATTTCTATGTTGGTATCTTAATACCTTCAAAAGGTGTGACTTGTGCCAAATTGTCAAAAATTGTTTACTCCCTTACTCAGAAAAATGAAACAACAATTTAAGCTACGCTTGATTTTTGCACTATCTTTTAGTGTTTGTTTCACTATTCCATGAGATTTAGTTGGGGACTAAATAATGTTTGAAAGTTAGATGAAAGTCACCCCACTTGATGGTATTAGACCTACACCCCCCCCCCCCCCCACCTTGCTTTCCATAAGACCCTACATTAATTTCAATAAAAGTTTCATTCTGATATTCACGGGACCTTAAATTTTTGTCATAGATAGTTACAATTGATATTATGGAGTTAAAACATTGAAGTTTAGAGATAGAAGATTTTTTTAAGTCATAATTTATTATTTATAAGGGGAAAGTATTGAATAAAAAAGTTTTTATTGTGAAATGATGATTTTCATTACATTTCAGAGCATTGGGTTCTGATTAATCCATGATTAAACTGGGTGTGTCCCACTATCTGATCACAATTAGTTAACAATATATTCAAGTAAAGTTTGTATATCAATGCTTCCGCGTCAAAAGAGAGCACCTACGCTTTCCAGTTTTGCAAAAAAACAAAACAAAAATAAATAAATAAATAATAATAATAATAATAAAAGACTTCTACACTTTCTGAGCAGCTCTGTAACTCGACTAGCAGCCATAAACTTACCATTGCAGATGCTCGTCTGCGGAAAGTGTAGATAGTCGTTTTGTCGTAAAACTGGAAAGTGTAGATGCTCGGTTTTGACGCATCGATATGAACCTCATAGAGAGCTAATATTTGTTATTTGCTACCAAGTTATTTTTAAACTGAAAGCCCTTGTAAACTTTTTTTTTTTTTTTTTTTTTTTTTTTTTTTTTTTTTTTTTTTTTTTTTTTTTTTTTTAGAATTAGAATACTAGATTTATAATTATCATACCTTATTATCTATGAAATAGGCATCAACACGTTGATTTTGTATTTATTTTCATTTTGACAGTTGAAATAACAGGTATCTGACGTCACAATAATGCTGTTCGTAAACCCTGTTCTCTTGCACCAAAAAATGCTCAATCCTTTTGATTAAACATTGCTGATCTTCATTTTAGGGGCAAAGAACAGGGTTTACGAACAGCATTAATGTACAGCTGGGGTATGAAAGTGGTGGAAATGGGTTTGAATTTTTCACGTTACCAGACCAGTGACTGATAGTCTACTTTTTTTTTTTTTTTTTTAAGAGTACTGCTTTGAGGTTGGAAATATATAAGTCAAGGATACTAGCCATACATTTACTTACTATAAGATATTAAAATGCACTTCCTGAAGAGTGCTGCACTGGTGTGATATGAGTTACTAACCCAGTCGTGTGTTTGTGTCTGCAGGTATGCTCCCTCACAAGACAGAGCGTGGCAAGCAGGCACTGCGCAGACTGAAGACCTACGACGGCTGCCCTCCTCCTTACGACAGAAGAAAGAAGGTCGTTGTACCTGGAGCCATGAGGTTGCTCTGTCTGCAACCAGGGCGCAAAGTAAGTTAATTATAATTGGCCACCTTGATACACAGGGGAAATAAGTAAAAAAAAAAAAAAAAAAAACTTGCTTTTTGCTGCATTGCACAAATGTAATAACATAAGTAATTATGCTGAACATTTTGAATATCTTCCTATTTTATCACTATACAACGTAGCATAAATTATGTTATGCATAAATGTTGCTGCATTGAACTAGCGTAATAATTACATATTTATTTTTGTACATGTACAAATTTTAAAATAATAGTTTTAATTTAATAGTTTCAATGAAATTAATAATAGTAAAACAAAAAAATACATTAACTTTTTAAGAATGGGGGGTGAGCAGGTTAAAAATTGGCGGACAGAGAAGTCTTGTAAGAGAGGGGGGAATTCAATTATTTGTATTGTGAAATGATGATTTTCATTACATTTCAGAGCATTGGGTTCTGATAAAACCATGATTAAACTGGGTGTGTCCCACTATCTGATCACAATTAATTAGCCAAATGTTGGGCCTAAAATTAATTATACAGAGACAATCATTACATCATAATAATTTTTCATTGCAACTTGGAAGGCGTAGAATACATTGAACAAAAAACGTAATACATATCCTAAGGTACCTGAAAATCAGTAATATATTAGGAAAAAATCATTATGTGATAAATAATACTGAAGTTGATAATTAAAGGATTTGATAGAAAAACATAAAGATTAAAAAAAATGGGTACCGGGAGATATTATGAGTTTACAATAGCAGGGATGCTGTGGTAAAGAAATTATTCTAACCAGACCTAAAAGAAATTTAAAAGCGTATGCAAGTGGCTCATATTGTTGTGTAGAAAGTCTCACTTTCAACAAAGCCACTTGCATCATTCCTGAAAATCAATGTTAATTTGGCCTGAGTCTTTGATTTTTAATTTACGTTCCATTCAAGAAAAAGCGGATGCGATTTTATGACGTCACAGCTTGCTTGTTTTACTCGCGCATGCACCAGTAAGCGGTGAGTAGTGTGACGTCATAAAACCGCAACCACTATTTCTCGAATGGAAAATAAATTAGAAATAAATGACTCCGGCCAAATCAATAATAAATTTTCAGGTATGTTTCCTGTCATTATACAAGTTTTTTCTTCAACATGTTCTGTGCCTTTAACTATAGTCCTAACAGCATGCATGTCTTTTCAAATAACACAAAATGTGAGCTCAGAAACTGATGCTAAATTTCAGCAAGCAATTACATGGATTAGATTAAAATTAATATAAAACAAAAAGTTAGGGGAAACCAGCATTGGTCTTTCCGTAGAGAAGAGAATCCCATTGTTGACAGAAATCTTGCTAGCACAGAGTAAAAATCAAATGTATAGGATAGCTTTTGGCACTAAACTACAAGAGAAAACAGAGTGTGTGTGTGTGTGCACCTTCTCCAGTCCTGATAGACTTGGAGGAGCAAAGAAGGCATATACACACACTTCCTTTTCTCGTGCAGTGTAGTGCTGAAAGCTATCAAATAGGTGTGCCTTTTTTATTTTATTTTTTATTTTTTTATTTTATTTTTCCTGTGTGCTAGCATGCTAGCAAGATTTTTACCAAACTATGGGTCTCACTTCACTATTGTAAAGCCATTGATGGTTTCTCGTATTCTTGTCTTTCAAAATCATCATTTTATTATTTTTTTTTTTTTAACTTACAGACTTTTGTGTGTGTTTGTCTGATAATCGTAATTTATGGCCATACTTATTAGTTTCTTGTCAAATCTGGTGACAATTAGATTATTGGCTCAATTTTACATGTATTTCAAAAGCTGTCACAAATGTTAATGTTCCCGTGTTTTTACAAGAGTAACGGCAAGTGATGCTAACTGTGGTCCATCAAATGTTTCAGTACTGCAGCCTGGGCCGTCTGTCTCACGAGGTGGGTTGGCAATACCAACAAGTGGTGCGCACCCTCGAGACCAAGAGGAAAGTCAAGCTGCTGCTGCGTCTGCGCAGAATCAAGTCTCTCAGAGTAAGTAGCATGCTAGGACCTGCAATTACATTATATTGGGCGACATCTTGGAGGTGCCAAATACATAGGAGACATACATTTTTTGTTTTCACTCTAAATTTTAATGTTCCTAATAGTTTATTTACAAGAGTCTTCAATATTGGTTATTAAAAGTGTAATATATTAGAAATTATAAGGGAGATTTTAAACAACCCCTGACAACCTTAGGGTTGAAAGTATTTTTAAACTGTAACTCAAGTTTTCTGTATCTATTTTGTTCAGTTTTAAACTGAGATAATTTTTGTAATGTCTTATCACAGATAGAGATATAATTATCTTTTATTGATATTTTCTTTTAACTTAAAAAAAAAAAAAAAAAAAAAAGCTGACATTTAATGGTAACAACTACCTATGATAAAATTTTTTGGAATCTGTGACCCTGGAAAATAATTTTTGTAGTAGTTTTTTTTTTTTTTTTTTCGTTTCATTGAGTTTGCATGGTTGAAATTATCTGCCTTTAAGAATAGCTGTGGGTGGCTAATGACATTACAACTTATATTAAGCAAAGAGTATTTCTCCTATAGTAGCTGTATGCTTTGTCACCTCAAAGATGCCTGCTAGGCATATGTGTTGGCAATAATGATGTTAAACCTATCTTACCTACATTATTTGAAATAAACATGAAAATATCTCATGATCTGAACTGCCAATGACATTGCCTGAAATTGTCTATTTTTTTTTCTCTTCAGAATTCTTGAATGATGAGATTGAATCTTTGGCTTTGTTTTTTTTATTTATTTTTTGTCACTAGTTTTAACTACTGTAAAAGTGAGAAAATAAACAAACAGACCATTTGACAATACTAACAAAGTGCTAGCAGACGACTTTGTGTTACTGTCATCATTTAACATGCTTACTTATGGGGCAATGAAGCTATGACGAGCTGATATTTTTACTATAGGTTAATGAGCCTCAAAGCTTTTATTTGCCTGAATTTCAAACAATTTGGTCTCAAATTAAGTTTTAAGTATCATTCACATGACGCGTAAATTTGACGCGCGTCGACGGATAAACAAAGTTGCAACAATATAAACAAATGGACCCTTTCACATGGTTTTAAAACTGACGCGTCCTGACGCGCAAAGCTGGCATCTCCCAGCTTTCGTCGCGTCAGCGCGCGTCAGTACGCGTCAAAATGACGGATGCATGTGAACGGTCCCATTTGTTTACAATAGCGCAGCTCGACGCGTCAGGACGCGTCAGTTTTCTGCGCATGCGCACGCGCATGCGCAGTACGCTTTCTCATCGCTCTCATGTGAAATAGGCAAATTCTTGAACCCGTCAGCTCGCGTCAGTATCCGTCGACGCGCGTCAAATTTACGCGTCATGTGAATGATACTTTACAACCAAATTACTTTGAATTCAGCAAAACTAAAGATTCGAGGCTCAATAATGTACTGTAAAATTTTCAAGTTTTATTTGGCCCAAAAGAAAGCAGTAATACAAAGTTATCTGCTAGCACCTTGGTAGTATGTATTATTTTATTGCATATTCTGGAAGAAGAAATGTCCCAAATTAATGAATGAGCGATTTTCTAATATTTTAATTTCTGGAGTATTAATTTTTGAAAATCATGATCGGACATTATATCTTGAATTTCCAAAATTCATAAAAAATACTTACTGAACTCAAAAATTACAAAATCACACATCAATCATACAGGACAATGCCCTCTTTTAGAATTTAAGAAATAATAATAACTTGGGTCTTCCTGTTGTGCTTTGAGCTTGCTCTTAATTTCTCACTAAACCAACTTCTGCAATAAAAAAAACTACCCCCCCCCCCAAAAAAAAAAGGGGGGGGGGGCAATTTTATTCAGAGGGTATTGTTTTGAAGTAATTGATATGTGAACTTCTAATTTTTGAGTTCATAAAGTATTTTTATTAAAATTTAAAAATCGGAAGATGGCATCACTAGTAGCAATTTATGCATAAGTAAAAAGTTGATGCCCTTGACACCATTTCGTGACTTAAAAATTATTTTAAAATACTTAATGAAATCAAAAACTTCATATGCAAATATCAATCAATTCAGGACGATGTCCTTTATTAGAATATGCAATAAAATTACCTCCTCAACTTTTGTTCAGTCTTCCTAACAGTACAGACAAAGCAAGAGCAATAGTTTGAGTTGACGTTAGCCACATGGTGATAGATTGGTGTTGCTAACTCTGTGTTTTGTTGTGATGATTGCAGAAGGTGACCAAGGATGTCAGAGAGAAGGTTTCCAAGATGACCAAGCCTTACACAGAGGTGATCCAGTCCTTCGGTTACAATTAAAAATTTCATCAATAAATATTGTTCATGTAATATACAATGATATTTTATTTACATTCAAGTAACCTTTAGTTTTATTTATTTAAGATAAACACTTGTTTAACATTGAAAAAGGTAGCTAGGTTTAACAGGTAACTGGAGGTTGGCCTGTGGTAAAATTAAAGGAATAGGAGTATAGCATCCCAACTTTCTGAACATGTTCTGCATGTTTGAGAGGTAGCTGTGCTTATATGTGTGTGCTCTGGGACATAAAGGAATTCAAGCACTTGTCAGCGGCAGGGAAAAAAAAGTTCATTATTTTGTACCTTGAAGGCCATTCATCATCAACAGACGATGCCACTGCCTAAAGAATTCATTCAGGTATTTGGCAACCCTGCTCTTACCTGACTATTTTCTACCCTTTTTTAGAAAGCAGTATCATCTTAGATGTTGGGTTTACTTTGGCTGTTAGTGTACATAGTGTAGCTGGAGAAAACATTGCACTTTGACATGTTCATATGAAGGGAAAAAAAAAGAAAGTTTAACATTTGAATGGTAAAGTAATTATTACAGTTGAGTGTTCATAGTTGGTAGTAAAAAAAATTAACATAGCAGTGTTTGTATGGAAAAACCATTATATAAATATATAAAAGTGGGTGGTGGGTAGGTTGTCTCCCACTTCAAACTTGAGAGGAGAATCTTTGTCAATGACAAGCCACGTGATTTAAATACCAATGAAGATGAAGCAGTTTGCCTGAACATGGCATACAGACGCAGGCTGCTCTTTTAATTATTATGATACATACTCGTAACTAGCAAGATTCTCTAGCATTCCGTTTTGGAGAAGTTTGCTTTTTTTTTTTATTTATTTATTTTTTTTTATTGTTTAACATTAGGTTAAGATTTTTTGTTTCATTGCTACTACAATTAATGTGATTTTCAAACTAAAATTTTTAACATTTAAAGGATTCAACATGTTGCAATTTTTGGTCCGATTTTTAATATACTCGACTATAATCAAGAGCATTGCAGATTGAAAATATAAATGGCATCAGTTGCTAATCAAAAATACTACTACTACTTGACTGGTTGAAAATAATTTCTAATCGTAATTATTTATTTCAATAAAATGTAATATCGTATTATTCCAAGTCGTATTCATTTGCATTGAATATCGCATTCATCACTCATCACAGTAATTATAATTACTAATTACTGTGCGTATTCATTCACAGTAATTATACAGTAGATTATCTCCTATGCTGAGAATGTCAGATCGTTTCCGCGCGCCTCCTGTCTCAAGCGGTTTGAACTATTCTGGGGGGAGCTCTCGTAACAAGTTTTTGCGAACATTTTATACGAAAATCTATAGCTAAAAAAAAAAATACGGAAGCTTCATAGCTTCATGGAAACTATGAAGCTTCCGTATTTTTTTATTAGCTATGGATTTTCGTATAAAATGTTCGCAAAAACTTGTTACGAGAGCTCCCCCCAGAATAGTTCAAACCGCTTGAGACAGGAGGCGCGCGGAAACGATCTGACATTCTCAGCATAGGAGATAATCTACTGTCTATTTACTGTGGTATTCATTTGCATTGAATTTCAAAATTTCCCTCTCAAAAATATAATTGAAAATACTATCTTCTTATACAGGTTAAATCTTAATTTATTTACAAATTTTACTTATGGTAATTAAATACGTAATTTAAATTATATTTTTGTTTTTAGTTGTCTTTTTTATATAATTAAGATAATAAAGAAAAAAGTTAAATAATAAAAATGTACCTATTTTGACTTATTTATACCTTGTGACCATTTTGCACCAATCAGAAGTAAGAATTTTTGCTCCATCTGTGGGGAAAATAAATAATTTAACAGAGAATCAAAGATGGACGGTGAATGTCAAGAATTGAGTGAAGAGTTACAAAAAATCAAAGACATTTCATTACTAAACGAATTACTAACAAGAGAAGGTCAAAATTTGAATACTGAACCTAACTTTGATGTATCTGAATATTCAAAATGTCAAAGTAATTCGCTAGAATTTAGGAATGAAGTACAGAAAAATACTCCGAGTCCAGTTTGTTGTCAGAATTCAGATTTGAAAATGGAAGACCATTTGATTACCGGTTCTTTATTAATTAATAACATTTTACCTGAAGAAATTTGGATCAAGATTCTACTTAATTGTAATATTCAAGATATTTTATCATTCAGCCAAACTTCTAAATCTGCGAACAAAATCGTCAATAGCAATTATTTTTGGTAAGTTTTATTTTTTATTTTATTTTTTGCAATTTTCAAAATGAAACTTATTGAAAACTTTTGTTATAACTTGTAATATCAATCTAATTTGACTTAATGATTTGAAAATAAATTACTTCAATAAAAGACAGTATTTTTTTATTTATGTAACAGTGGAGTGATGAGTGATGCAAAATACGGCTTTATGTAAAAATTTCGGAATAAAAGATCCGTTTTTTTTTTTTTTTTTTTTTTTTAATTCTCCCTCAGCTTTGCATTTTTGTCTTTTTATTTTACTCCGTTTATCATTGTTCTGATTTAATTTGTGCCTTATTTTTTTATCTGCTATAGGTAGTAATATAACTTTATTAATCATTCATTAAAGTTGGTAGTATGATACATATTTGTGACTTCGTAATTATGGAAAACGCTAAACTTCAAAACTATCGATCCTCGATCAAAAAAAAAAAAATTATGTATGTACAATGTACATACATACATTTATATTTTGTATGTAATAAAATTAAGGTAAATCTTTTAATCTTCAATATTTCTTATGACGAGCACTTACCTATAATAAATTTAAAAATAAAAAAATAAAATACATACATACAGATCATGATAAGTAATATACATAGTATTTTACGTAATAATTATATGCATACAGTATGGTAGTGTATATGGCATTTTTAAGTTGAGTTCATCATGATTTTAATTAAAAGTAATAATACTGTAATACAGTACCTATGTATATTTACACATTTGACATTTTTTAATTATAATTCAATAAGAATCTTTATTGACCCAGGCAGTTCATAGTAACAATTACAACAAGCATATTGCGGTCTTGTCAAAATAAATTAAGAAAAAAAAAAAAAAACTTTATTTCCAGTCTCCTTCGATCAATTAACATCATGTTTAGAACAGTAACAATATAATATACAGTGAATAGACAACTTCATATAATCAGGACACAGCATTGACAAAGGTCATCAAGTCGATCACTGGCAAGGGTCATCATAAGTTTTATGTTAATTTTGGCATGGTATAGGGCTTACCATGCTAAATTGAGGTTTTGAATTTTTTCGCTTCAAAGTTGTTAAAACACGTTATATCGCAAATCGTCACAAAGTAAAAAGCACAGCTCAAAAAGTATTTAGGACGTGAACGAGCCCCAGTAAAAGGAACGAAGTGAAAAATGTGCTCAATGTTGAGCCCAAAAGAGGGTTTTGGCTCTGCCAGAAATTTCAGTTTCTCATTGTTGATCTTTCAAATATGGTAATAAAATGTCATTTTGATCCATATTTTAAAAATTCTGCTTCAAGAAACTGACATTTTTGGCGGAACCCAGACCCTCATTTGGAGTCTAATTTGAGTACATTTTTCACCCCGTTCGTTTCACTGGGGCTCGTTCATGTTCTAAATACTTTTTGAATTGTACTTTTTACTTTATGATGATGTGCGATATAACGTATTTTAATAATTCTGAAGCAAGAAATTAAAAAATTAAAACCTTCAATTTAATATGGTAAGCCCTATACCAAGCCAAAATTAACATAAAAACTAATGATGAACCTTGCCAGTGATCAACCTGATGACCCTTGCGAGTGCCATGTCCTGATTATGTGAAGTTGTCTATTACACAACTAAAGTACAAAATGTAATAAATAGACATCAAATATATATATAATAAATATTATTATAAATGTAATAATTTTTGAGAAACAGTGTTATCATCAGTATGTTAATATTCTAAAGTTGTATAGGTGGTGAACATCAAGACATCAATGTCCACTATTTTTGAATCCCTATTAAAAAAGGATTCTAAAGTACAGTATGTATAGTATTTTTTGTAGAGCAAAATCTTTTTAAAGCAAATTTTTGGAAATATATATACGGTATATATCATTATATTTACATTTTTTAATGGTGCTGGCAAATTGTCATAAATTTTAGCAGTTATATAATATGAACTTCTTTCAAATAATTTAGGAGATATATATATTTTTTAGGCACGGACACTTTAGAGTTATTAATTATTATGAGTATTAGAATATATTGATGTATGTTGTTATTTGTTTTATTTCCAATCAATTTAAGGAAAAAACCATCGCGGTTAGGATCAATGATAAAGAAAAGGATAGAAAAACCAGCAAGGGCCTTACCACAGTAGAAGTTCTATGGAGAGGTCGAGGTCTTGCATGGCACAGTATAATGTTATAAAAGTTTCTTTATAACTTGAGAGCTTTCGTCATATGATAATGACATTATCAATCAAAAGAGAAAATTACTTGAGCACATCACTGAGCAGTGTCTTGTCTTGTACTCTTGTTTTATTTGTTTAAAAATAGGTACAGTACTGTATACATACATGAAAAAAAAAATGGACTTACCAAGTTTACTTTTAACTGCACTTACCCTCGTAAGCTGCGACGCTAACTAACTAGTTAAACCGTAGTTAAGTTGTTATTTCGATTGTTGCAACAATTAAAAAAAGATAACTAAGGTTTAACTAGAGGTTGCAGCTTACAGCCCTTATTCTAATTTTAAACAAGTTATCGGTTATCTATATTGGGATACATTAAGTTTACCCAAAAGTGGGTAAACTGACGTTTTACCCCAAATTTCTCCAACCCCTAGCTTTGTTTGAGAAAGTTGAGACTTCCAAATGCTAACAAAGTTCTTCTATACCACATTGTCCAATTCAGTTCATTTTGATCCCCCTCTAATCTCTGCAATCTGGTTCAAATTTGTGTGTGTATGCAATTCAAATATGCAATCACAATGGAATGTACTGGTGAAGCACTAGTCAATCACAGGCAGTGCAGGAAAAGCTCCAAATGTACCATAATATCCTTGATGAAATGAAAAAAATAATAAATAACAACAAATCAATTACATTAATATTTTGTAATAAAATTTAAAGGCGTAGAAAACCTTGAACAAAAAAGTTGTGTAATATCCTACCAAACCTGAAAATCAAAGTTGATTTTCAGGTTTGGTAGGATATTACACAACTTTTTTGTCTTTGATTTTCAGGTTTGGTAGGATATTACACAACTTTTTTGTTCAAGGTGTTCTATGCCTAAGGCTATTAAAAGTAAAGTAAAATTGTCGAAAAAATAAATAAAATAAAATCAACCAGGCTATTTTAAAAGCCAGGCGATGACAGGGATCTAAGCATGTAGATTTGGGAGGTAAGGTCAACATTGCATTGCCAACCACCCTGACTAAAGTGTTTTCATGGTTTCTGCAGTTTGTTAAGGCGAATGCCAGGATGTTTGCTAGGCTATAGACTGTGGTCGACCCTGTTTTAGAGGAACGCTCACAAACTAAAACATATGATCTCTGTTGAGTTGGGGAATAGCTGGGTACCTCAATAAGGTTTTGGTGGTCAAAGAAAACAAAATGGGACTTAATGATGAAGCACTACAGCCAATCACAGACAATGCAGGAAAAAAAGCTTAGAAACCCGCAATGGTGTTCATAAAGCTAGTTTTATTATTATTATTATTGTAAAATTAACTATAAGCATGTAAAAAAAATCTCCAAATAAGTTTAAAAGGGGGGGGGGTATTTTTTTTAGGAGAAAGAGAACAGGGTATGGACACCATACCTAGTAACATTAGGCGCTGTAGAAAGAAAAGGTTAAAGAATAAGGACCCCTAATATCCAGATCAGTGCTAATATCATATCCTTTAATATTGCAAAACACCCTTCTGTTATCTTCTTCATCTTTTCTTTTTTTCTTTTTTTTTTCTTCTTTTTTTTTTTTTTTTTTTTTCTTTCTTTTTTTTTTGTTTGAGAAAACTTCTGTATTGATTGTGATATTTAAAGTGAGATATTTAGAAGTGTTAATTGCAATAAAAGAAAATTTTATTTCTTCATCAGTAACATCCATTGGGAACTTCATTAATAAATTCTGAGTATCTCAATGATTTTCATTCCAACATTTTACCTAACAAATAATTATGTTTGTAAACCTTGTTTCCTTGCTTAAAAAAAAAAAAAAAAAAAAGAAAAGAAAAAAAAAAAGAAAAGCAATTTTATTTAAAAAGCATTAAGTGATCGTCATTTTTCTGTAATTTGTTTAAGCACCCACCTCCATTCCCCCCCCCCCCCCCCCAAAGTTACAAACATTATTGGTATTAGTACTGTATGTGTTTGAAATTTGAAATTCAAATATTTTTCATAATATTTAAAATTTGACCTCATATGGTAACTGATTTAAAATGCAGTATTTTGTTAAAAAAGTTATGCATAATATTTTTAACTGGAGATGAAAGATTATTATTTTGAAAAGTTACAATTTGCATGTTAACCTCTAGCAAAGTCACTAAGATCATGTGATATTTGACCTGTGATAAGAAAAAGGTTATATTTAAATTACGTAATGTTGTCTGGTTAATGCTAAAATTATCTTTAATCTGTCGTATACTTTACATAAACATTGGAGCTGCGAGACTAAATGAGCTTGTACAGAGATTTTGTAACATATGTACATTTTTATATTTATCCTTATATAAATTTAGTAACCAGCAAGCCGTGTAAGTTCCTTCAACATTTCCATGTTCAGTGTACATCCATGTCTCAATTTTGCTAAGCTGCTTGATTAGCTGCATGTAAATAAATAAATACTGTACCGTATGTTTATTGATTAGAGGATTACATACAAGTAATATAGATCTTGTCAAAGAAAACACAAAATAATATTAATAATAATAATAAATATTAAAGGCGTAGAACACCTTGAACAAAAAAAGTTGCGTAATATCCTAAGAAACTTGAAAATCAACGTTGATTTGGCCGGAGTCATTGATTTCTAATTTATTTTCCATTCACAAAATGCCGCTGCCGGTCACTGACGTCACAGCTCGCCCGGTTTACTTGCGCGTGGACCAGGCAAGCTGTGACGTCAGTGACCGGCATCGGCATTTTGTGAATGGAAAATAAATTAGAAATCAATGACTCCGGCCAAATCAACGTTGATTTTCAGGTTTGTTAGGATATTAAGCACCTTTTTTGTTCAAGGTGTTCTACGCCTTTAATAAATATTAATAAATATTTACAAAATCTACAAATAGCCTTCCTTTACAACTCACATTAAGTATGCAACTTTGTGCTTATCATTAAATATAAATAAATCAGCATCTATCTCATAGAACTCTTTTAGATTTATACAAGACACATTTTCACATTTAGATTGACAACTATTTTCCCAACATTTTTTATCTACAGTTTTGGAATACTGTATCAAAAAGTTTGAAACATGATTGTGTCACTCTGTACAATTTTGTGTTGCATATCAAAGTGCAATGTTTTCTCCAGCTACACACCATGTACTGCAAATTATACTCTGGTTTAAAAAAAAAAAAAAAAAATACTGACCTATTTCATTAATGTGTCCCCCTAACAGTCAGATTATATAATATGAAATTAGGTCAAGCAAATGTCAACTGACCTCTAGGGTTTTTGGCCTCTTGAAAGGCAGTTAATATAAGCACAGCTACCTAGCACTCAAACAAGCAGGACTTTGGTAGGCCAAAAGTTGAGCTTGCTAAGATATAATGATATAAAAATAAAAAATAATTAATTAGGAAATAAAAACCAGGTTGGTTTAAATATAATATACCGTAATTTATGAAGTAAAATAAAACGGAAAACCAATGAGTGCATGTATACAAAAGCAACAATGCTAAACAAAATGCCTACAGATAACTTTGTTGGGTTGTCTTCATTTAACATGCTGCAAATCTAAATTTTAATATTTTTGGCTTTATATTGCTTCAGGAGATAACCCCCCCCCCCCACTCCCCCATGAAAACATCTGAAGTGTGCTAGTAAATGAGACATAATGTACTAGTGTAATAAACCAGAAGGAAAAAAAAAAAAACATTTATATCACAAAACACTTGATGGGACTTACATAACTAACTTTAGTTTGTCTCAAAACCCAACTGTAGCTCCATAGCAGTGGTCAGAAAATTCCATTTATGCAACCTGCACAATATTTTCATACTTGTTTTTGCATGTTTCTGACGTCATAAACATGAATTTTCACGCAAATTGCATACATTATAGTTTTTTCACGCTCTCTCGCAGGGCTACATTAACATTCTGGTAAAAATTGTCATCAGTTTTGAAGATCCCATTTTGTGTTTATTCATTAAAAAGTACATGTTGTTTTATGTGATCTGTGGTTTTAAGTACTTAATGTACAAAAAGACTTATGTACTTAAATAGACCAGAAGAAGATATAAGCATTTATATCACAATATACTTTATGGGGTTTATATAAATAACATTAGTTTGTCTCAAACCCCATCTGTAGTGCTGTAGCAGTGATTAGAAAATTTTGACTTACCGGTATACAACAAGCACAACATTTTCATAATAATTTTTGCCTGTTTCTGACATCAGAAACAGGAATTGTCATGCAAATAGCATGGTTTACAATATTTACACTCTCGTGTGGGGCCAAATTTACATTCTAGTAAAAATTGTCTTTAATATCATACTTAGCAACAACTAAATTTTCCCTCATATTTATGTTTCAGGAAGCACAAATTCTTCACCCTGCTGAAAGAGAAGCACTTCAATCTTGATGATTATAAACCATTCCAAACTCTAACACTCGACAAGCTTGACTACAAGTCTATCTGCTTGAGATTTAACTCAATATTCAACCAACACACTGAGATAGAACTTCACAAATGCAAGCGATGTAAACGATATACATGCTTGCAAGGCTGTGTAGAAGAATCGTATCGTAAAATCGCAATCGACATAGGATCAAAGTTAACTTGGATCGTGGCATCGACTGCAGAGCTAAAGAGACATCAGTCCATATTAGGCATACCTAAAGTCGTGCAATGTATCGACTGTCGTTCCGTTACTAAACATAGTTTTCTGTCTCTCAAGAATGTATGCAAGTGTTCGGAGACAGATGAAGATCGAGAAGTGAGCGAGTTGAGGTCGAATAGGTTTGAATACTGTAGTCGTAAACTAGAAGAGCTACAGTTTAACGACACTGCCTGCTTGTATTGTAAGCATAGGGTTTACATGCATAACAATTCAATAGAGAAGGAACTTATGAGAGGATCGTGCGAGGATGAGGTAGAAATTGCATCTGGAGTGACGTCGCAGGATATACAAGGTGAGTGGTGGCCATATTGGTGGTGCTAAATACATTATCTATCATAGGATGTAGAAATAGTTTTGTCACTTCACCCATATATCTCAGATCTAGAACGAGAGGGCCCAGTTTAAAGTAGTCCCCCACCCTCCCCCCCATTTCTATACAGTATGTTTGAATGAATTATATTATAGAAATTCACATTTTTTTCACTTGTATTTAACATTGAAGAAGCCTCTTCTTAGCATTTTTTTTCCTTCAAATAATAATTTTAAGAAAAAAAATGAGGTTACGATATTTAAATGAAAAATACTAGACACACATATACGTGTTTTAAGACATTAAAATCCTTTCAATTAATATTGTAGAAGCCTTTTTGTTAGCTTGTTTTAAGGCAGTTAAGTCCACTAATTCAACATTTTAGAAACCTCTTCTTAAAGCGTGTTTATGAGAAAACTACTGCACTGAGGTCAGAAATATTTAAATGAGGAATGCTAGACACACTTTTACATGTTTTAAAGACAGTAAATACCACTAATTTAACATTTAAGAAGTCTCTTCTTAAATCATTTGTGAGAAAACTACTGCACAGAGTTCCAAAGTATAAAAATTTTAAATTTAGAGCTCTTGTATGTATGATACTAATTTCCTGTTTTAATCTGACTAATTTGTGTGTCGCAGGTTTGTCCAATGGATTCTGTGCAGACGCAGCACAACAAATGAAGCTGCGCAGTGTAGATTTTGTGAGCCCTGAGTTAGCACTTCGTCAAGGCGGCAAGGGTAAGTCTGACATTTAAACCCCTAAATACAAACTTACAAATCTAGTCAACACAAATTCATTCAATAATCGTGTTTGGTGGGAAAGGTTGCATACCATTTGAACACACTACTCCAGTTAATTGCTCAATTAGACCATATTAGAAAATTTAAGAAACCACTCGTGCAAAAATAAGTACGTAATAATATTATGCTAGCCAATTTTTAACACAATTTGTGAATTATAGCATAATTTATGCTATATTATATAACACAATTTCTATGTTACAATAGCATATGTTGTACAGCATAATTAATTGTGTTCTAATTTAGTATAATTTATGCTTTAATGTTATAAATACAGCATAAATTACATAATTTATTGTTTCTGTGCAGTACTGGCCTCACCATAGTGAAGAGAGTTCTATAGCGTGGTGAAAATCTTCCTAGCACAGAAATATTAATAATTACAAAATTAGACAGCTTTTGGCACTAAAATACAAAAGGAATCGGAGTATGTGTGTGTATACCTTCTGCAGTCCTTACAGACTTACAGACTGTGTATAAGGACTGAAATACTCCATTTCCTCTTGTAGTTTAGTGCCAAAAACTACGGTATATGTGTGCTAGCAAGATTTTTATCAAACTATCTCTTCACTATGGTAAATCCAGTATTGGGTTTCTTTTATATCATCAACCAAAACTCAATGGTTTATTTCCCTTATTTTTGCAAAATAATAATAACGCACTGTTGTGTTGTAGTAAAAAAAAAACTTACATCTAGAGAACTTATTGTTCTTCACATTGCAACAGAGTGCTGTTCTGCATTTCTATCATGCTTCATGGCTTATTTTGAATTGTATTTTTTCAGGATTGGTGGTGGCAACTGCATTCTTACAACACATTCTGACCCAGTGTGGTACCATGGAGGAACTGCGAGGTCCTAGCGGAGTCTTGGTCTTGTGTGAGGCCATAGGTCTACCTCAGGGTGTTAGACATAAGGTCTTGGACTTCCTATTCACACAAGTCAAACTTAGCAGGTGAGTGGAGTGTAAAAGGCACTGTGCCTTTAAGATGTACAAGTTTCAGATTTTTTTGACGATAAAAGTTTGAGTTTAATGGCCGATGTCGGTATGTACCCTACTCCCTTAAAGATAACATGTAAATGGGAAAATTAAATTTTTTAGCTTTTTGTGGCAATTTTGAAACTTTTATTTTGAAAAAGCAGAAATAGATGGGCCAATTATAACTTCCTTTTTTAAATTCATTTAATTTTATTTGAAAAAGATTTTTTTATTAATATTTTTTTTTATTATTATTTTCTTTTTGCTGGTTATAAAATATAATATAATAACATAGACAAAAGCAAAAATACAGTGCCTCTTTTGACTATTTTCTCACCAAGTTGATCACATCACCCTCTTTGTTAAAACTTAAAAATATTTGTGAATGTTGTAATAGTTTCAGGGAGTATGAGGGGTATCTTTTGTGAAGATGTACCTTTAGTGTTTGTATGGTAGAATGTCGCTAGTGTGTGTACTGATATTTGATGTGATGTGGTATTGCAGGGTATGCCTGGTGCCCAAACCCCTGGCAGTGTGTGCAGAGATAGGACTAAAGACCAGCGTAGTGGTCGACTCTGGAGCACTACATACCACGGTGTGTGTTGTCATAGGAGGCAAGGTCATGTTGGAGCGTTGTCGAGAGTTACCTGTGGGCGGCAGACACATTGCAGAGTCACTGCATTGTGCACACGAGTGTGAAGACCAAACTCAGGTCAGTCAAAATCTAGACAGGAGAAGGAAAAAAAAAAAAAAAAAAAAAAAAGTGGTGGCTTTAAAAAATACTTTTGTGTGTATTTTTTCCATTCAGCTCTGCAAATTAGAAATCCTACTATCATCTATCTAAAATTGGCTTTAAAAAATAAAAATAAAAGAGTTTACTTTAATATGATGATAATATTGTAAAATTTTGATCCAGTGCTGCTAATGTTAGTAAATTTTGACCACGTCAAGTATTTTCAATTAAAAAAACAACTATTTTTTTTCTTTGATTTTTGCACTTGTTTTTTTGTTTTTTTACAAAACACACCACTATTTCGAACGCGCAGGATGTTTAGGACGTATCAGAGAAATGTTTTTTTTTTGTAAACTTTGAAGTTTTGAACATCATATTGCAGCAACGAAAAGATTGAAAAATATATAATGCCTATCATCTAAAAGCCTGTTTAGTTGGCAATGTATGAGCATAGTTTCAGATTTTTCATGTTATTAATAAGCTCGCAAAAATTAATTAGTAACTGAGAGTCCCGTTTTATCTGGGAATTTTCAGAGGTATGCCAACTTAAGCTGACATATCTACGTTATCCATAATACAAAAAAATTCAAACTTATTTTTTATTGTGTATAAACATCCCTAGTACACGCTACAATACCGAAAAAAAATTGCAAAAATTTTCACTTGCCAAAAATTAGCCAAATCTAAAACTCAATGTATCTCCAGATTTACTGGCGTGATCCAATTAAAACTTAAACTGCAAACGTATTTTAGTGTTCTTTTAACAATGCTTTTAAAAAAATTAGCGTTTTTTGATTTTACGGAGATTTACAAATTTTTTAGTGTCTGATGAAGCATGAAGTAGGCAACCCGCCTAACACAAAATTTAAAAAAGAATTCATTTCTCGTTAACTAAAACAAAATAATTAAGTTTTATATAAGCACTGTTAAAAAACACTAGAACACGATTGTAGTTTAAGTTTCAATTGGATCACGCCAGTAAATCTGGAGATACATTGAGTTTTAGATTTGGCTAATTTTTGGCAAGTGAAAATTTTTGCAATTTTTTTTCGGTATTGTAGCGTGTACTAGGGATGTTTATACACAATAAAAAATAAGTTTGAATTTTTTTGTATTATGGATAACGTAGATATGTCAGCTTAAGTTGGCATCAGGGTTTCGACTATTTTGCCCAACCCGAAAAAACCCAGTGGGTTTTTTCGAAAAAACCCATCTTGAAAAAACCCACGAAAAAACCCACTTCTTAAAAAATGTCTAAAAGCAAAGAAAGATGGTTTAATTTAATTTTTTAACTTTGCTTACAATGCATACTTTTTAATATGGAATCATTATGTTTACTTTTTAAACAGTACATTGATTGCGTAGAGTTTTTAAATGTCTGGCCGATCATCATTTCATTAATTAATTTATAATTTTAAAAATGGTGAAGGTCAACAGATAACAGATACGTACCTCAAATCCCAAGACCTCATCATAAATCAGTCTTTTATTTATAAATATATCTCAACCAAATAATACTAATAATACTCTGACCAAGTCCTAAAGTGCAGATACATAAATTTAGATTTAACATATATGCAGCCATGGTTGCAAAACAAAGAGAGGCAACACATTTTTTTTTTCATGGTTTGCAAAATTTGCATTGCAGGATTTAATTTAAGAATGACACGTTTTCAACTTTTAATCATAATAATACGTTTCTGCAATAATTTAGTCTTTAATTATTGATGGCTATTGACACCGCGCGAAACTATACTTTTTTAATGTGACGGGTATCAAAGGTTAACTTATAGTTAAAAACCATGGCTCGCAAGCAAAACGGGTCCTACCTGCTTGAGTGAGATGATATACACTTAGTTATACATTATATTTTGTCTAGCCTCCTCTACTGTACTCTATTCCTTTTTCAGGGTATTGTCAATCAAAGTGACACATATTTTAGTTTGTTGGTCAGAGTATTATTATTTATTAAAATAAATTGACAGAAAAAAAAAAAGAAAAGTTATATGGTTATTTTAGTTTAATATCTTTGTTAAAAAATATTTCCAGCATTTGTATATTTTATGATAAATATTTTTTACAGACTCAAATAAAAAAAAAAATGATTAAACCCACCTTTTTATGAAAAAACCCTGATAAAACCCAAAAAACCCAGGTTTTTTCAGGGTTTTATCGAAAAATCCCGAAAAAACCCATACCCAGTGGGTTTTTTCGAAAAAAACTGGGTTTTTTCAAACCCTGGTTGGCATACCTCTGAAAATTCCCAGATAAAACGGGACTCTCAGTTACTAATTAATTTTTTGCGAGCTTATTAATAACATGAAAAATCTGAAACTATGCTCATACATTGCCAACTAAACAGGCTTTTAGATGATAGGCATTAAATATTTTTTAATCTTTTCGTTGCTGCGATATGATGTTCAAAACTTCAAAGTTTACGAAAAAAAAACGTTTCTCTGATACGTCCTAAACATCCTGCGTGATCGATTTACAAAATTTAAAAGTGTTTTCAAAAGTTACTTTAAAACATGCACTGTACTTAAAATTGCCAGAAAGTTTAAAAATTGCTTTACTGACTTTAAATTTTACACTATATTTTTAAGTATGCTTTTAGAATTGCAATATATAGGAGACTTTGACACAGATTGCCCTGTGTTTACTTGTCAGTTATTAATAGAGCTTTGTCTGTTTGTTTGCAGGAGATCCCAGTGTCCAGCTTGGACAGCTCTGACGTGAAGGAGCAATGCTGGCTCAGTTACAACATGGCTGCAGAGGAGCAGAGTGAGTGCACTGTCAGGTGTGAGAGCATCTGGGTGCCAGCTCCCAACAGACGCAATATGAGGATCAAGGTATGTCCACCATCTTTGTGGTGAGAGTAGCAGCTTCAGTAGCCAGTTTATTGAAATCAGCTCGTCACCAGGATTACATTGCACTGACTACTAAAGTTGCTAATTTGTATACAAATTAATATTAATTGATGCTAGCAGCTTCAGTAGCCAGTTGAGTTTATTGAAATCAGTTTGTTGCCAGGATTACATTGAACTGGCTTCTATCTTAACTCTAAGACAAACAATACAGTCAATATTTATTTCAGAGCTGGACGCAGATATCCCTTGGCAACGAGGTATACAGAGCCCCTGAGTACATGTACATGCTGCTTGACCTACCTCAAGTTATAGTGGAAGTTACCAAGGGCCTACCAGAGGAGACCCTCAAAGAATGCCTGAGTCACATTGCGCTAACAGGTGAGTTCTTGTACATAAATAAAGTTAAGCAACAAGTACTGAAACCAGTTCTTGGATAGGTAAACACTCTGAAAGTAACTTTTTATTGTTTTTCTAAGGATTTTAAGTTGTTAAAATTGTGAGTTTCAATGCAGCGTAATTAAAGGAGTGTAAATTATATGAATGCATGTTATCTATGTGATATAAGTGCATCTTAATTTGCATGTTATATCGGTTAAAAATGCAAGGCAATTTACGTAATCTAGTTAACAAATAATTGCGAAAGTTGCATAATTTATTTCTAGTCTTATGTTGCATAAAATACATATTTACTGTAATGTTATCTAGTTAAGAAATGCAGCATAAATTACCTAAGTTCTCTGATATAGGCCTATAATATGTTGCATAAATTACATAACTTACGTTTTACACGTGACAAGTGTATTGTATATTATGTACGGTAATTAATATTATCTACATGACAAAATATAGACAAATATAGAGAAATATAGACAAATATAGAGTAACTTATTTAGTTTCTGTTATTTCTGTGATGTATATGTAGCGTAAATTACGTAGCTTGTATTGTCCAGGTAACAAATGCAGCATACATTTCATAATTCATGTCATATGTTGCATAAATTACGTAATTTATGCTTCCTAGGCGACACATGCAGCATAAATTACGTAATTTCTGTGATAAATATGTTGAGCTAATTACGTTACCTAAGCTATCCACGTATATGTAATGTGGATATTTGTGTGGTAGGAGGTAACACCTGCCTGGCTGGCTTTGAACTGAGGTTACGTCGAGACCTGAATGAACTACTGCCGCAGTACGAGGGCATCATTGAGCTGGTGCGAGGACTGGGAGGCAGGAGCTGTGATGCAGCCGTCGGAGCAACTTACATTGCTTTCCCTATGAAGCAAGGTAAGTCAAGCTAGTTCAGGCTCTTATATGCTTTTATTTGAAAGTCTGTGGTAGCTACGACCTATAATTTATTATTATTTTCACATCTGTTTGTACATAAATTGAATACATTGGTCACATAATTAATTTACATGCAATCAGCGAGCAGTGCTCATACAAAAAAGATAATTATTTTATTAAAATAATAAATGGTGCCACACGAGGCTTCAAACTCTCCATAGAAATTCTACTGTGGTAAGGCCCTTGCTTAGGCTGACCAGTCGTCCTGATTTTACACCTTTGTCCCGGCTAAAAATTGAAATGTCCCGATTTCTCATGAAGGGAAAAAATACAATGCAAGGAAAAAAAATACAAAACACACTAATAATACAAAAAAATTTTGATCCTTCAATGACTATCAATTAATAGCAGAGGTCTTGAGGAAAGTTCCTGTTTTATTTATTAGTATTATAAAATCAAAACAAAGAAGTTAAAAATATTAAAAATTTATAGTGCACTCTTAAAAAAAAAAAAAAAAAAAAAATGAACGTAGCTTTATAATTTTTTTGCTTTAAAAAAAGAAATAACTACATTTACACTGCTATTTTTTAGAAGTTTTTTTAATTTACCATTTGAAAAATGTTTAAAATGCGCTCAAAAATCAAGACTCCGGTGGGGCCCCCACCCCCTTTCCCAAGTTGCTTCTCTCCTAGGGTCACAGTGTTCCAATTTTGCCTCTGGGAAATATAGTCAGCTTACCCTTGCTGGTAATTATATAATTTTCTTTATTATTGATAAGAAAGCATTTTAAAGTGAGACAGGAACACAAAGTCATCTGCTAGCACTTTGTTAGTATTGTTGAGCTGTGAGTTTGTTTATTTTTTCTCTAAACCTGCTTGAGCAAAGTCTTCTATTTGCAGAAAATATAAGCAAATCAACAATACAGTACTATTGGTGTAAGCGAGACCAGCGAAATACTTATATAAGGCCCTTTCGCTTTGAAAAATTAACATTGTTAAAATTGTTGAATTTCAAAAGTTTGTTTTATCGCCACTAGATGGCGTGCACGACAAAAACTTTTCCCGCTTAAATTTGAAAAGTCAATAAATTGTAGAAATTTCATTGGTTTCTTACAGAAAAATTGTTATAACTAGACTGCAAAACTACCTAGAGTCATAAAAATTGATACATAGGTAGATCAATACTTAAGTAATTAATTACTAAAAATTCAATTAACTAACCCACCCCTAAAGGGTGAAAAAGGGGTGGTTAACCCTCAAAATAAAATATACTCCGATTTCAAAGCTTTTAACATTGCTCTTAGGGTAAATTTTCCCGCCTAAGCAGACTGTGATATTAATTTTTGTTGATTTCCACCCCTAGCCGACCTAAGGGGGTAGTTTACCCTCCAAATAGCATAAATTGGAATTTGTAGGTTTTCAACAAATAAAACGTTGTTTCCAGGGTTTCAGGACTTTCTGAAGACAATGGTGCACATTAAAAATTTCTAACTTCAACCCCTAATGCGTCAGGGGTTGTTTTAACCCTAATTTCTAATTATATCAAAATCGAAAATAAAGTTGTTGATTCTGGTGAAAAATAAGTTTCCAAATATGTTAATGAGATTTTCAAATTTTTATTTTTAACCCTTGACGTTCTAAGGGGTAGTTTTCACCCCTATATTAAATAAAATCAAGCCATCAAAAGTGCCATTTCTGCATGGGGTATAAGTAGAAAAAGCTGAAGCGACGATAGTGATCGTGCAAAAAAAAATCAAATTTCAACCCCTAGCACGATAGGGGTAGTTTGACCCTAACTTTTGGGATAATTAGTATATAGCCTATATAGGAGTTGTTTTGGATCTTAAGTTGAAAACTCGTATAAAGACTTTTTGCCAAATTACTAATTTAGTAACTAAAAAACTACCCCTAGCACGCTTATTGGGGTTAAAGTTAAAAAATATAAGTGTCATTATCGTCTTTATAAGAGTTTTCAACTTGATCCAAAACAACTCCTATATAGGCTATATACTAATTATCCCAAAAGTTAGGGTCAAACTACCCCTATCGTGCTAGGGGTTGAAATTTGATTTTTTTTTGCACGATCACTATCGTCGCTTCAGCTTTTTCTACTTATACCCCATGCAGAAATGGCACTTTTGATGGCTTGATTTTATTTAATATAGGGGTGAAAACTACCCCCTAGAACGTCAAGGGTTAAAAATAAAAATTTGAAAATCTCATTAACATATTTGGAACCTTATTTTTCACCAGAATCAACAACTTTATTTTCGATTTTGATATAATTAGAAATTAGGGTTAAAACAACCCCTGACGCATTAGGGGTTGAAGTTAGAAATTTTTAATATGCACCATTGTCTTCAGAAAGTCCTGAAACCCTGGAAACAACGTTTTATTTGTTGAACACCTACAAATTCCAATTTATGCTATTTGGAGGGTAAACTACCCCCTTAGGTCAGCTAGGAGTGGAAATCACCAAAAATAATATCACAGCTAGTCTGCTTAGGCGGGAAAATTTACCCTAAGAGCAACGTTAAAAGCTTTGAAATCGGAGTATATTTTATTTTGAGGGTTAACCACCCCTTTTTCACCCTTTAGGGGTGGGTTAGTTAATTGAATTTTTAGTAATTAATTACTTAAGTATTGATCTACCTATGTATCAATTTTTATGACTCTAGGTAGTTTTGCAGTCTAGTTATAACAATTTTTCTGTAAGAAACCAATGAAATTTCTACAATTTATTGACTTTTCAAATTTAAGCGGGAAAAGTTTTCGTCGTGCACGCCATCTCGTGGCGAAAAAATGAACTTTTGACCGTTATAGGAATAAAAATTCAAAGAGAAAGGGCCTTATATATGTATTTCGCTGGTCTCGGGTGTAAGATATACCACTTAAATTGATTGCCAATTTTATAACTAAACTCTGTATTACTCCCAAAAATTTAAAAAGTGGTCCATGCCCTATCTTACCTGTAGAATTTTTATCTGGACTTTTACTTACTGTTTGATTGTGGTACAGGTGTTCCTCCTCAACCCCCTGAGCCAGGAGTACCATGCTGGATATCACGAGACGACTACATCTTCTACGGAGCCAACTTCCTGTAACTTAGTGAACCTCAGCTGAACTTTGCCCAGAATTACCAAACACATCTAACCACAGTCCTGGCAACCCATATTTGAGTCACAAACCAGGTAAAATGGAGTGTATCTTGAAGCTTCTATCAGGTTTTCAAATCATTACAATCAATATTGATTTATTGATAAATTTAAAGAAACTGAAGAGAAAACCAATCATAGTAAAGAGAGTCTCATTGTTTGGTAAAAATCTTGCTAGCACAAAGATAAAAGAAAAGAAAAAAAAAAGCTTTTAGCAAGAAACTACAAGAGAAACATAGTGTGTATGTGCCTTCGTCAGTCTGACAAGTTCTCTCGGAGTCTGTAGAAAATGGCAAATGCAAAACACACTATTTAAAGTTTAGTGCCAAAAGCTATCTAATATGTTGTTTCTATCGCCTCAAAATGTTTCAAGTGAAATTACTATGAACGCGCCAAACGTTCCATCTGGCAGAGTAAACCCTATGTAGATGGAACATTTGAAGAGCACGTGATAATTTCACTTGATACATTTTGACGCAATAGAGACGATGTGTTATTATTATTATTATTATTTTTTTTTTACCTATGTGCTAGCAAAATTTTTATCTAACTATAGGACTCTTCACTATGATAAGACCAGTGCTGGTTTTCTTTTACCATTTTATTTTATTTTATCACACCTAACCTGTGATGGTTTGTTTTTCTTAATACCTTAAACCAGTTAATGTAACTGGTGATTTTAAATTTTCTATCGTACATTATAATCAATATTTGATTATTGATTCAGTCAACTCTTTAACATGGTTTACCTATGACTCATTTGTGAGTTATCATGATTCAAGTCTGTTTATATAAGCTAGCAGTCTTAAAAATGTTTTAAATATTTAATAATATGTGTTTTTAATATCTATATTTCAATATCACAGTTCAAAATACCAGACCAAAGTTGATTTTACAACTTTCCCTATCATGAAATTCTGGGCAAATTTTTACCTTGTTTTTAATTCAATTTTTATTTTTTAGTTTGTAGCAATATACCTATAACTATGTAAACTTTACAAAAAAAGAAAAACCTCTCGATGTTAAATTTTTTTTTTTTTTTTTTTTTTTTTTTTTGCAAGTTGTGTTCCAAATTTTGTTTTTAAATGGTAAAATATCGTTCACAAATCACAAAACGGTACATATTATACATCTTAATCCTTCTGTAGCCTCACAAACTGTGGAGAAAACTTGTAAAGTAGACAACCTGTGCTACAGTTTCTATTGTAGACATGGATTTTATGACATTATGAATTTCAAAAGTTGTCTACTTTACAATTTCTCAATGGTTGTATCTAGATGGTTTACTCAAAATCTACAAAAAAAAACTTTGAAATTTTATGATGACATTTGAAAGTTAATAGTAACAGCTACCTATGATAAAATTTTCAGAACCCATGACCATCAGATAAGAGAGAAAATAATTATTGAAATTGGCATGAAGATACTTCTTCATAACGTATCACTGTGCAAAATTTCATATTTTTCTTTCTTTAAAAAGTTTTAGTCAAATCCCTCAGTAGCTGGCTTTCTGCCTTAACCCCAGTTTGTGAGGTGTATGTATGATGGATCTTTTGATTTATCTATTTGTTTGGAATACGAGTGAAATTTAAGAAATAAAATGCACAGCACTCGTAAACTGCATCAGAAAAAAACATGATTTTTAAACTAAACTTTGCAATTTTACATACAACAAAAATACTGAATGTTTCTTTATACATTATGTAATTGTGTAGGTAATTTACATACTGAATTATGTAACTGCATAAATTGCATACAAAATACACATAAAAGTGTCGTTGCATCGCAAATATGGTTAAAAATATACATACTCGCAATGTACTCAAATTACTCGATTAATTACGTAGTAACTTACAAATACGTAAATATTTTGCAACCACGTTAAGTCAGAGTTGCAACTGGAAAGACACAACTTGCACGACAAGGGGTTTTGTACAAGGTGTGCTGAAAATTGCAGAAATGTTAAGAGTGTTTTTTTTTCCTTGAGTTGTGAGAATGTTGCAAAAATGAAAGAAAAAAAAAACTTGGTATGATTTGAAAAATATGCGTAATAAACTTGCAAAATAATAATAACAATAGGAAATTTTAATAAAATGATCAAATAATTTATGGGGGGAAATTATCAAATTTCCATTTTGAAGGTATAGTCATAGGGATTGAAGAAAACTTTAAACTCAAAATTAATAATTATGTTTGAATTTTTTTCCTGATATTTCCCTCAAGCTAAATTAAATCACTTTCCTGTTTCTCAATTTTAAATACAGTAAAACATTTCCCTTTTTTTTTTTTTTTTCTTTTTTTTTTCCCCTATATATATATATAGGTATAGGCCTATATATTTTTATTATTAGGCTAATTTTATTTTTGAAAAACAACGTCTTATCAGAGATGAAAAAAAAATATTTTAGAAAGTGCTATGTTATTTTTATTATTTTGCAAATCTATTACATTACATAAAAAATATATATATACAGTATTGGCAACTCATATTAGGTTAAATACAAACCAATATACAAAAATAACCCATTGAAAAGTTAATCTAATAACATGATGAGTTAAAACATCTCACATGTGAGTTGCTAATACTTTAATTGTGTTTGCTAACAAAATATATAAAAATTGTAAAATTAATTAATTGTCAATTGTTTGTCAAAAAATTAATTAAAAAAAAAAACAGCAACAAGCTCTCTAAATATTAAAGAGAAAAAAAAAATTATAGAACTGAAAAATAATATTTAAAAAAGTTGAGCATCGATTAACGAAAAGTGCAAATATAATGTAAATCATTAAAAAAATATATAGATAGCCTATCTCATAGGCGCCATTTTGAAGGTGAAAATTACATTGGTAACATATGGATATAATACAAACTACATGAAATACTAAATAAACAGTCCTCTTTTAATATTAATGTGGCAAAAAAAAAAAAAAAAAAAAAAAGTTCTATGTTATACCATATTTTTACCGCCACCAAGATGGCTGCCACACGCAAGATTATGATAGGAGTCTATGAAAAAATATATATTCGGTTTTGGGGAAACAAAAATATAATAAAATATTACTAATATTAACCATTAGTTAGTGCAAAAAATCGTAAAAAAAAAATATTTAAAAAATATTATAAAAAAAAGTCAGTAAAAAAATATAAAAAATGGATGTTTAGATGGTGGTAAAATGTGTTTTAAAAAGCGACAGTTACTTCCTTTTTCTAATTTTTAAAATGGTTAAAAAAAATTTTAAAGAGAAAATACAATATTCTCAAAACGTATTTTAAATTGAAAAAATTTCTAAAATTTCCTTTCTTTTAGTGCTATTGATAGCCCAATTTTTTGGGCTTAAGATTTAAAAATTACTCCCAAAATATTAGGTTTAAATTTGGTTAATGTATTTTTTATTCTTATATTTGTGATATTTTGTCTTTTTTTTTTTAGGCCTATATATAATTTTAAAAATCTCTACACAATGTAAAATATTTTGAGTCAACAATACTCACTTTGAAATGTGATTAAATAGTTTGTTTTTTTATTTTATTTTCTTAAAAAAATAATAATAACTGTCGCCACAAAAAAAAATTATTATAGTACGTAATAATTTTTAATGAGAATGATCTGTTGATTAAAATTAGAGATTAGTTTTTGAATGAGAAATGGTGACTGAAAAAAAAATGGATATTTTTCCCTTTAATGACCCCCTCTCTCCCCAATTAGCAAAGTCAATTAAAAATAATTTCCCCACTTCATAAACTTGACACGGAGAGCTTAAAACTAAGAAGCTGATTTTATTACTTTTCCTTTTATTCTTTTATCCTAATAATGTGGATTTTATTATTTTTTTTTTTTAATTTTTTTTTTTTTGTAAGACTTTAAAAAATTGTAAAATTGTATTTGATAGTTTTCTCAAAAACACGCCAAGAGAAGGCTTCTTATGCTGTTAAATTAGTGGATTTTACTGTTGTAAGGATTTATCTCAGATATCTGAAACTTTTTTTTTATTATTTTTTTAATCAAGTTTTTTTTTTTTTTTTTTTTTTTTTTTTTTTTTTTAGCATATTAAGTTTGAATTGCCCTCAATAGCATGTGTACCAGATTTTAAATCGATTTCTCCATCAGTTATGTGTTAAAAAAATAACATGGGAAATATGGGACACCTTATATAAATATTGACTAATAAAGGAACAACTGTTTTGAAGCCGACTACAAGTGATTTTGCTTACATCCGCTTCAATTTGACGTAATGCGCATGCGTAGTAAGTGAAAACAGAGCAGATGTGAGCGAAATGGCTTAAAGTCAGCCTCGGAACAGTTGTTTCTTTACCTTGCTCACCATGTTATTTTTGCCCCACATCACAGTATAACAAAGTTATTTGAAATTTGGTACACCTGTAATTAAGGATAATACAAACTTATTCTTAAAAAAAAAAAAAAAAAAAAAAAAAAGTCACTTGTAATTATATATAATATGACAAATCAAATATTCTGGGTTACTACCCAGCGGCCCAACTTTCTGAACATGTCTTACAAGTTTGTTAGCTAGCTGTGCTTATATATGTGTACTCTATGACATGAAGGACTTTAAGTGTAAGTCATACACTTGTCAGCTACATTGTACATTATTTTGTGTGCATGTACATTTGCAGTACATAGTGCAGCTGGAGAAAACATTGCACTTTGACATGCAACACACAAATGTACAATGACAAAGTACCTAGCTAGAGTCACATGCAGCTAAGCAAGCAGTTCATGTAAAGCTCTGGCCAAAAGTTTGAGAACGATTTGTACAGGCAACCACACTATGCTCTCTTTATGAGAAAATGCAGTGGCCGCCGCTGCTCTTTTCTCAAACTTTTGTCCAGAGGTGTACAATTGAGACATGGAAAAAATCAATCAATATTAATTTCATTGATTTGTATACAATTAAGAAGCTTCAATAGCCAGTTCAATGTAATCCTGATGATAAGCTGATTTCATTGAACTGGCTACTGAAGCTTTTAATATTTGTAGAAATCAATAAAATCAATTTAAGACATTTTAAAGTAGCAGCTTGCAGGATTTGCTGGGTATATTTTATTACGTTAATTTCTACATTTTGTGCTAATTAGTAAATTATTTTTAATTGACTTTAGTTCCCTACTTGTTCCCTAAATATTTTTATGGTAACAAATAAATAAATATTATATATATATATGATGTATAGATATAGGAATATTTAATAATAATAATTACAATATATTATATGTGTATGTATTCATCTTCCTGTGTTGTTCTTTTGTTTTTAAATAAATAAATAAATAAATAAATATATTATCTCCTTCCTAATGTACACAAATGGGTTTCACTTCTCTACTACTTCTCCTTTTTTTTTTTTTTTTTTTTTTTTTTTTTACATGAGTCGATTTTGGAGCACATGATCAGATTAATTAAGTGCTATTAAAATGTGTCTATTATTCATTATTTTATTTTTGTCCTTGCCGTTAAAAAAAATATAGATCAGTTTTTCCGACCAGAGATGTCATATTAGAGTTTTTTTGCCTTGCGACTATGAGCTCTATGAAAAGAACAGGTAAGATTCAAGGTTGCATAAAAAAAAACTCTAATACGACATTTATATCCGAAAGACCTAATATTATGCATATTATGCATTTTGGATGCATGTGGGATGTGGGCATAGGTAAAAGTTATATAATATTTAACTTTTTCCTTTCGGTTATATTATAACCGACCATAACGTCACTTTGCAACTTTTAAAAATTAATTAATAATATATAGGTTTAATATATACTCAAAAATTGGACATTCAAATATCTATCGATTCATGACTATTATGTTCTCGTTTTTATTAATATTATTTGTAATTTGCACAAATTAGAAAAAAAAATATATATTTTGCTCTCTTGAACCGACCATTTTCTACAAAAAGCTGTAAAAAATATTTATTGTATAAAAAATTGATTTAAATTTTCAAATAATACCACGTAAATAATAGTGGTTTCAAATAGTTTTAAATTTACTCACTAGATGGCACTTACTTACATTTTGTTAAAATTTCTTGATTATTTATTTTTCCAGCAAAGTGAAAGAAATAGAAAATTTTGGTGAAGTGCAGGCAAGCAGGAGGCAGGGGTTTTCAGTGAGCAGTGCAGTGAACGGTGCTCTGCAATCAAAGCTAAGTGAAGAGAAAACCAGCCCAGTGCAATATGGCGCTCTGTGCTGGATAAATATTTGTGTATGTGGCTTCGTAAGTAATTTCTGCAACTAATAGAAAGAATAATAACAAAATATTAATTTGATATATGATATCTATCATGAAAAAAGTGCAGTGTTTAGTTGCCATTTTGGGCACAAAACTAGAGTGTTATGATGTGTTAAACAGTGAAAATAACAGTGTTTATGTAATTTAATTATTAATTAAATTAATAAAATACAAAATGTATACGAAAAATAGTGATACATTTTACTGCGAGAGATGTGATTTAGGGGATTCAAAATCTAATTTTAAGGAATTTAGTGTTAAAAATGAAAGGATTGATGGTTTCAATATTATTGGTGGAACGTTGACAGAATCTGAAAATTCAAATTCAAAAAGAGTGACAGGTTCATCATGTCAAGCCCTAAGACATGCAGTTGCTTCCTTGAATCGTTTAGATGATTTTAATTCCGAAAAAATTGGATCTGGATTCTTTTCTGAAGTCTATAAGGTAAGGACAATTTTTTTGACGATTACATATTTTTGTTTTTGTAATTTTCTTCACTTTATTATGATTATATTGAATTAAAATCTACATATTTAAATTCCTCATTAAATGTTCTTTAATTTCGTATACAGAATTGTTTGACAACTCAAAAATTTAGGGCTCAAAAAACGATAAAAACATGCATATTTTTTTTACATTCCGTAAGATTTTTGAGAGAAATTACTGGAGATGTGTATTACATATTTTCAGATTTCTCCCCAATTTAATAAATATTTTAGAATATAATTAATGTATTCAAGTTCCTCGCTATATTTCCTACAGTTTGGTATATATTATAAGTTTTTAACTTAAAAATTTAGGCCTGAAAAATGAATGAAAACAAACACAATTTTTTGACATTCCGCAACAAAAAATAAACAAACGTGTGAAATAATAATGGTTCGAGATGTGCTCATGTTTATGTGATTTTCTCAGCTTCTAATTATTTCACAGTTTTAAAATATACATATTTAGGTTCCATATTAAATTTACTTAAATTTGGTATCTGCCGAGAATTAAAAAAATTAGGGCTCAAACAAATCAAAATAAAAAATATTTTTGAACATTTCCGTGTAAAATTTCCAGAAGAAATTATGGGAAATACGTTTTACATTTTTTTAATGGAAATTTTTCTTCATTAAAATATATAATTAAATTTAAGGTTTATAAATAATCAATTAAATTTGGTCTCATATATGGTAACTGCATGAAAATAGGATTTTTTTTTTATTTTTTTAAAAATTATTTTCAATATAAACACCTGTAAGTATTTTAAACCAATTGTTATAGCTTGAATGGGTCGTTTTAACCCAAAATTTGAATTAAAATGCAATATTTTTGCAATTTTTACCATAAACATACTGTATTATTTTTCTAGATAGTAAATATTACTGGTATGCACTACAAAGGAATGTGTACATTTTTGACGTATGTACGGTGAAAGGCGATAGAATATTTAATTTTGTTACGGTTTCACGAGCTTATGGAAGTTTTAACAAATACAAAATATTTATGAAATAGGTCCAGAATTAAGTGACATTTTCATAATATCCTTACAGAATAGCAAAATTCTTGAAAATATTTTTTTTTTCCTTTTTATCTAGAATTTTCTGACAGTTTATTTATAGCTTTATTTAGTGCAGTATGTAAAACATACATTACATGAGGAATAAATACCAACGTATAAATACTTGTAATTTGCGTAATTATAGAAATGAGCTCTTAAATGTTGTTAATTAAAAAAAAAAAAAACTTCCACGAAAAGTTATTGAAATATTTTATCTGTATTTTTTCCTTTTACCTTATTTAATTATTTTTAGCAGGTATCATCATGCTTTGATTTAAATATAAAAACAGAAAGTCTAAATTTATTCAAGTCTGAAAATACAGTAAATAAACCAAAGAGAGAGAAATAACTATGAAATAAACAGACAATAAATTTATTTTGAAGGGGGCGTGGTTGTGTATAGATCAAAATATTGTTTAATGGTTCATACCGGTGATGACGTGTAGCCAATCAAAAGTGTGATGCAAAAACATCAGGGAACCCTTGATTTGTTATAATTTAACCTAAGTTAAATGCATTTTAGCATGATTTGTGAGAAAACTGCTTCATTTTAGTACAGTCTTTTTACTAGAAAAAAAAAAACTATTGGCTTATGGCCATACAATGCAATCAGATGGAGATTTCAGTTGACGCAAAACTCTATGTTATGTATTTACTTATTACCATAATGCCAATAGAAATCTTTTTTTCTTTTTTTTTAAAGACTGTACATACAAGAAATTTAGTCTTTTTAATTTTTTTTTTTTTTTTTTTTTTTTACCGTTGAGGATCATTTAATTAGTAATGTCAATGCTTCTAATCGGCGGTGTCAAAGCACCAATCAGATGCGCGCTAGAAAAAGACCCAGGACCCCTAATTTAACATTACGGTACGCTTATGTGGAAATATATATATATATATATATATATTATATTATATATATATATATATATTAATATATATATATTTTTTTTTTGCAATTTTTGAGAAAACTACTGCACCGATTCTGGAACAATTTAAATGGGGGCTATTATAGGCATACTTTATAACATGTTTTAAGCCAATAAATGTATAATATATTTTTATGTTCATCGGTTCATCGTTGTAATTAGCATTACTACATAATGCTGAAAGTTGATACAGCAAAAGCCGATGTAAACAAGCTGTTATAATAGACCAAAGTATCGACATACGGTGCCAATTTGGTTGTTTACATGTGCATGGCTTGCGGTTACAAATCGATTTGCTTATTGAACAAGCGAGTGGGAGATAAAAATAAATCATGAGTTTTTTTTTATCGTAAACAATCGCGTTCTAGCAATGTTTACTTTTTATATCTGCAATGGCTTTATAATGAGACTTTGACCTTTATGCAAAGAAACACTTCTAAGAAAGGAAAATAAATAAACATTGGTCAGAAATTACAATTGCGCTCACTGGTGAAATATACAATTTTTATCCTGGGACTTTTATTTTTGGGCTTTGTGAGAAAATTGAACTGAGATCAGAGCTCGTTCTGCAAAGTCAGACTTCCGGCGCAACTTTTGTGTCGATATGTTCTTTTGTTATAACAGCTGATTACGACTTCGTTACCTGTTTACTACGTTTATACATATGGTCGATCATTGTTATTTCTTCGTTTAGAACTTTGAACTTGATAAGAATGAAAGAAACTCCACACAAAAAAGTTCAATGCTCTTCATGTGACTCAATTTTTGTCAATTTTGTTAGCTCAAAAAACAAGATCAACCAATGAATGTGTCGTATTTTATTGGTCAGCCAATCACTGTTATTGAGATTCACTTTACTTTACAGAACAAGCTAAGATAAGAAATATTTTAGTCACACTTTTTCGTGTTTGAGTTTAAAATACAGTAAACAGCATTAAAATGCATTAATTTACCAATATAGAAGCCTCTTCTTAGCGTGTTTGTAAGAAAAATACTGCACTGAGGTCTAAATATATATTAAAATAAGCAATACTAAACAGTACTAAACACACTTTTAAGTATATTTTAATATTTTAAGATAAATCTTTCTCGCCAGTAACATCCATTGCTTACTTATATATTTGTGTCAAAATGTTGCTAAATCTGCAACAATATCCATGTTTGAGTATCGAGTTGACAGATGTTAAAAGTAGTTCAATAGACGGGTTGTAATTTTGATGTCAGGGCTAACAAGTTCCTAATTTGCATGCATACATACTCTACTATAGTTCTGGTGGGACACACAGTCAGTGCTATAGTAAGTTATATAGTGAGGAGGAGGGGGAGAGGAGCAAGGTCATATGTAGTATAGTGACTCACTGAGTGGGCGAGTGAGTGAGAGCACTGGAGGGAACGAACATACACACTGGATCATCTTTTGGAGCACAATTTAATAATCAGCAAAGCTGAGGTAAAAGTCGCCTCATCGTGACGTCATGATTCAAACTACGGACACGTAATAATTTCCTTAACTCATTTTTAGTAATAAAAAAACATTCTTTGAACTATTGTAATGAAATTTTATTATGGTATTTCTATTATTAATTCTGTTGATCGTTCATCATAAAATATAATTTACGCAACTTCTCTCCATGCATCCTTCATTACAGCAGAAAAAGCCATCTAGAAAATCATTTTTTTTTTAATGTTAAATAGCAAGGGTAGCTTTATTTTGTATAAAATAAACACATTATATTCCTTCTTTAGCCTCACAAGCATGGGAGAAAACTTGTAAAGTAGACAACCTGCTTTACAATTTCTATTGTAGATCTGGATTTCATGACGTCATGAATTCTGAAAGTTGTCTTCTTTATACCCAGTTTGTGAGGGCATACAAACGTGGCATGATAAAATAAATAGGTGTCCCATCTCACCATTTATCTGTTGTTTTTTCTAAAATTAATAAGCATTATGAGCTTAAAGTGCTATTTCTAAATTTTACATAAATTGATTATTGCAGTGCTATACAATATTTTGCAATTTTTATAGTTCACCGATTTTTTTTTTTTTTTTTTTGCCCCTCAATTTGTGATGAATGGTTTATACGCATGGATATTGTGCAGTTATGTTAGTAATATTTGATTGCTAGCCAAGTTGTTGATTGCATGTTTACCCCATAGTGTGGCGGTAATGTTCTAGAAGTATCGTATGATGTATGTAGCTAATTAGCATACCACGTGCATTCACTGCAATATTAGCAATTGCAATACACAAACTATAAACTGTGTTGAACAGCATAGTTATTCACTTGTACAGCATAATGTTTTGTTGTTGTTGGACGTTTATATTTATACTGCTTTAATATCTTGTCAAATATGATGTCACATTGAGTGCGCTGCGACGCCATACTGGAGCAATGAATAACATTGCTCAACGTAGGAGAAACAATTTTCGGCTATAATACGTACTGTAAAACGTAATTCAACCTGTTAACAGCATCACTGCTCTCAAAAATATTGCTAAATATTTTTAAACTGGCAAAATGTGTATTCTTCTCATACCAGACTTATGTTATTTAGTGCTCACCTATGACATCGACTTTTATATAAATGTAACTACCCTATAGGGTGTATGCGGATGACGTCATATTTATTGCGCTTGGAGGCCATACTGGAGTAGTGCAATACATTGCTCACTTGTCAGTATAGGACAAACTTCATTTAAGCCCATTTTCTTTGGGAAATCAGTTAATTTTTTGTTCTTTGCTATTTTTCTCACATACTTGAGATACTAATTGAACATAGTTGCAGCATCAATGCTCTCAAAAATATTGCATAGTGTTTTAAAACTGGCAAAATGATTTATTTTCCCATGCCACCCATGTTATTGAGTTATCCAACATGGCGTCGACTTTAACATGAATGCATAGACCCTATAGTGATGAAAAGTAATTTTGCAGTACAACATAATTATTTCTACTTTATACTTTACCTGCGTGATTCTCTTGTCTTTTGCATGATAAAAATAAATTACGGTACCTTATGTAATTTTATAATAATTATATAATACCAAATTTAAAATTTGAAACATAAATTTCATTCACCTCAAAGTTTCTTTTAAAGACTTGTCATCTCCTAAACCCCTGAAATCTTTAAAGTTCAACGTCTTTCCTTCACATTCTTATGAAGCACATGCTGATAACCTTCCACGACTTTATTTAATTTTTAGCCTGAAAATGTTGCTGTTTAACAACGCAAGGTTAACGCGTGTTAATTTTAAATTTAACTTTTTGTTTCTTCTTATTTCTACCCCATATAATGCAAGAATTTTGAATATTAAAATTGACCATTGAGGCATCAGCTGATCGTTGATACTATAAACATCCCGTTAACTTTTATTACCTGGTTGAAATGTAGTTTTGTTATTAATTATTTGCCAATAAGACAGGTGGTGAAGTTTGAGAGGTTTGAGTAAGTTGCGTGTGTAATAGTAGACACAACCTTGCCTCAGGCTGAGAGAGAGAGAGAGAGAGAGAGAGAGAGAGAGAGAGAGAGAGAGAGAGAGAGAGAGAGAGAGAGAAGATGATCCGCTCCACTTCCGCACCACTCTGCATTTCTCTCGTCTTTCACCGACTTACAGTAGAAATTAGAAAATATTTTTAACAAATAATTAAAATTCATAGAGAGAGAGAGAGAGAGAGAGAGAGAGAGAGAGAGAGAGAGAGAGAGAGAGAGAGAGAGAGAGAGAGAGAGAGAGAGAGAGAGAGAGAGAGAGAGAGAGAGAGAGAGAATAATAAAACTATCAGAATGTATATGAAGTTGAACTATTAAGAATTTTAAAACACTTTTAAAAGGATACGTATATTTTATTGTCATTTTATTGTTATTGTTTTAAAACACGTAAAAGTATGTCTAGTATTCCTCATTTAAATATTTTTAACCTTAGTGCGGTAATTCTCATACAAACACGCTAATAAGAGGCTTCTGTAATATTAAATTAGTTGTTTTTACTGTCTTAAAACACGTAAAAGTATATCTATAGTGTTCCTCATTTAAATATTTCTGACCTCAGTGCAGTAGTTTTCTCACTAACATGTTGAGAAAGGACTTCTACAATGCCTACAGATTAAAGAAAAATTAAGGGATTTTTTCCCCGGTTATCATGTTTTATTTATCTTTGCAATGTCGTATGAAGGAAAAATTAAAATGCGTGACAAATTATGCTGTACAACATAGTTATTTTGTTGTTGGACGTCTACCGCTTTAATTCTATTATTTTAGTGACCTCTTGCAGTCGAGCTTTATTTGTTAAAGGCATAGACAAGAAGAAAACATTAGTATTTACATCACAAAACACTTGAAGGGACTTACGTAAATAACATTAGTTTGTCTCGTAGCAGTGATCAGAGAATTTCAATTTATACAACCCTCGCAACAGTTTCAATTTAATTTTTGCATTTTTCTGACGTCATAAACATAAATATTCACGCAAATTGCATACTTTACAGTATTTTTACGTGGGTCCACATTTACATTCCAGTAAAAATTGTCATCAGTTTTGTAGATTCTATTTTGTGTTTGATAATTATAAAGAACATGTTGTTTCATGTGGTCTATGGCTTTAAGTTTTGACAAGTAACTTTTCTGTACAGTACAACATAGCTAAATCTGCAATGTCTCCGAGCTTACATCAAAATGCCAAAAGAAAATCCTTTTATAAAGTTATTTCTGCGACTGAAAATAATTTTAATTTCATGAGTATTGTGTTTTAATTTCCTTTGTCTCTATGCTCCTCGTGTTAAACTGTTTCTCAAAGATGGTCCGCACACAAAAGTGAAAAGATATTCAGGCATGCGTTACTCTTCACTCACTCATTATATACCGTAGTATTAACTGTGCATCTTTTGTGTAGCAGGCAAATTTACTCAAGTTGGGAAAAACGTTACTTTTTCAAATATCTCTAATTAATGAGAAACTGCCTGAACTTCGGCTATATAAAATACTACATTACATAATTCAATAACAGTTCAAAAATTATTGCTGTAGAAAATAAATCGATTAAAATTTTTATCGGTGATTTTTCTTTAACTATTTTAAAAGATCCACGTAAGAAATAAATTACGTAATTGATGCTGCATTGAAATTCTAAATTCTTTTACAGTATTCATTTCTTTCATCCAACATACATAATACAATCCAATGCATTAGTCTAGGTTATTGCCATAAATGACAATATAGCAATGATTGTCAAGAAATGATTTGTCAAATGAATTGTCAAAGGAAATTTTTATTCGTTTATGTTGTAGAGCACAAATGTTGCTGTTTTGAAATAACAAAAAAATATATACTGAACATCCTATTTTGCTTTGTAAATTGTAAATTGCTATTGTAATTTACTATTGTAAATTGCTATTGTAAATCATTTTACAATATAGCATAAATTATATTGCAATGCATAAATGTTGCTGCATTTAGATTTAGCTAGCAAAATTATTACCTACTGCAATGTATTATTATTATTATTTTTTTTTTTTTGAACATGTTTAAAAGAGTTATATATATTCTATAATAATCCGACAAGTACGGTAAACTACACCTTATTATTTTTATTATTAATCGAAGGTCCTTCAATACTATATCCGTATGACATCATATTTAATGCGCTTGGAGGACATACTGGAGTAATGAATAATATTGCTCAGCAGGACAAACTTCATTTTAGGCGAGTTTCTTTGGGAAATCGGTTAATTTTTTGTTGTCACTATTTTCCTTACATACTTGAGATACTAATTCATCCTTAGTTTTAACAGATTCAATGCTCTCAAAAATAATGCATTGTTTATTGAAACTGGCAAAATGAGCTATTTTCCTATGTGTCACTTATGTTATTGAGTGATCTGCATGGCGTCGACTATACCATCAATGCATACACCCTATAATGTATTGGAAATTAGAGGTTCACGCCGTTTTTTAAGCGTGTTTTTGGTACACATAATAGAAATTAACTATTTTTTATTAACCCAGGCAGTCGAGCAACATTATACATGTTAAAACAAGCATTGGTATTGTCAAACTTAAAGTGAATTAATAATATAGGCAACACTAATCAATAATTGACATTTTAATGCAAAGAAAAAACAAATATTTTACTAATAAACAATAACCAATGGTTACAAGTTTTATCGGCTACAGTGAAAAATTATAAAGATCCATTAGAAAAACGTTTTTGAAAACTTAATTTTGGTTCTTTGACACAAAAAATTTATAATAATAATAATAATAATAAAAATCTTCGCACGATGAAAGTAAAATTTGTGGACCAAACTATTTTGCTACAAAATCTTCACCTTAAATGTTATCTATACATAATTTTCCACTTATATATTTAGAATGTTCAGTAGTTTTTAATTATAACATAAAGTTACGTTAATTAACATATATGAGAGAGTTCCTAACGCATATTTTCACTTTTTAAGTACATATATAAAAATTCAGTTTCACATCACATACATGTACCATCTTTGCATTTGGAAAGTAAAAATAATAAAAAAAAAAAAAAAAAAATCACTCATACATACGTTAGGTAAAACAATACATTATCTTGTTCTCACACATACTGCTTTTGTTTTCACTACTGCATTCACTTTTCACTTATTTACAAGTTTAATTACAGCTCTCTGCGACGTGTTAAATATTGGAGATGTTTTTGATCAATATTTATTGATATACATATCCTACATTTTATTGTTGTTTTATGATCGTCTTCCATAGTTAGCCGTGGGAAAACAGACCATGGATCTCTAATTTACTATCCTTATGCGTTCCCGTTTTTTTTTTTTTTTTTTTTTTTTTTTTTCCTTCAAAATTTCTTTATTTCTTTCAATCGTATACAATATACATCGTATTCGTCAAGGTTAATTAACAGACAGAAAAAGTCAAAACACTTACATACTATATACATATAATATATGCACAATAGGTGCTACTTTTACATTCATATTTACATTCATATTCATATACAATACATTCGTTATTTATTTTTAGTGATTTATTTAATGTTTTTATTTATTTATTATTTTTAGTTTTTTTTATCGCTACATTATTATGTTTAACGAAACCTATTCCAATATAATATTGTTGAATTTTAACACCATAAAGAATTTTGCTATATATAATGACAATACCAATATTTATGCTATGTTATCGTTATTATGCAGTGTAGTACAAATTGTGTTGTACTGAACAAAAATGTTGCTAAAAATGAGCAGAAATGAGCAGGAAAAACAAACATTAATTAATTAATGATTCCGTGTGTTTATATTTTATCATTTCAGTAATTACTGCTTCACTTTAAACCAAAATTAGGAATTCTATAATAAATTAAATTTTAGTGCCTCATTAGATGAATTTTAACCTTTTTTTTTTAAATTAGAAATAAAACTAATTAGGCATTCAAGTCATCTAAATGACGTTTTTTTTTATAATAATAATAAACTGAAAGAAATTGAATCGCCTGCATGTTTATACAATATTGTCAAATTTGCAAACATTTTATTGTACACTTTGACTTGTGGTAGAGATGAGTCACCGCCTGGGGCTGGCGTGTGACGTCACCCTATTACATCCCCTAGCTGTGATTCATCCCTTACTTGGCTCTACCTGCATGTTGTTGCATAATTACGCAACATATTCGCTATTTTCTTTATTTTTCTTTTCCTTCCAAATTTTTTTTTAATTAGAATATCATAATACACGTACAAAAATTACGTAATAATTATGTTGTCTCATTTTCAGCAATATTTATTCATTACAACATAATTTATGCTATATTGCAAAATTAACAACTAACTTTACTTAAATATTATTTTAAACAGCATAGTTGCTCATCTAATTTAGCAATATTTATGCTATAAAGACAAATACAGCATAAATGACTTAATTTCTTCTTTCTGTGATACAGAGTGTATATTATCGCCATTAATTCAGTTTTTTTTTACATTAGATGTTAAAAAGTAAAATTACTATAAATGAGGTTAATTGCTTTAAAAATGTTAAATATCTAATAAATAAAGTGAGAAAGTCACTAAGTATTAGGGAAAAAAATTATTTTAAAAACTGAACTTTTTCTCATTAAGTTTACTTCTATACACGTTTCTTGAACACAGATGAAAAAAAAAAAAAACTAAATTTTGTTGGCCCATAATTTTATAAATATTTATAATAAAACAATTTCAATAGCATATTTTGTATAAGTTATAATGTACACACTACACATACGACTGTAATAATAATGCTGTTCGTAAACCCTGTTTTCTTACAACAAAAAATGCGCATTCCATTTGATTAACCATAGCTGATCGTCATTTTAGGAGCAGAGAACAGGGTTTACAAACAGCTTTAATATTTTAACATTCAAATTTAGCGCGAGTTTTTGAATTATATTAATACTGTTCGTAAACCCTGTTTTCTGCTACTAAAATAACGATCAACTATGGTTATTTAAATGGATTGCGCATTTTTTGGTGCAAGAGAACAGGGTTTACGAGCAACACTATTACATATCAGAATTATGTGCACAAAATTAGGTAGGGTACTATTATACCTAAAATTATATGCTACTGTAAAACAGTTGGTTTAAACATGTGATGTTGTATACCTGATTTAGCCCCCAAAAAATCATTAATTATTATTAATTAACAAGTATTTTGCATATTATATAAGATAATTATTTATGCTATATATAGTATCCATGTTGCATAAATGACGAGATTTATTTTGTTCGTGGCAAAGTCGATAGGGTGAAGACAATTAATTAAGTTAGACGTGTGACACGTGCAGTGACGTGTGCTTTGTGCTCTAATGCAGAGAAATAAGTGGAAACCTCACTAATGCAAATATAGTGAAGGATTGAGTGTGATGGGATCGTCCAATATATATTTTTGACATAATAATTTACCTATATATAACATCGACATCAAGTCAGCACTGACACTAAGTCAATGTCACAAAAATATTTTATAAGAAAGTTACTCTTTTCTAAAGAAATTCTGGTAGTAATAAGTTATCTGGATTAAAAAAAAAAAAAAAAAAAAAAAATCTATATTATGTATAATATTTTTATAAAATGGAAATGCATAATTTTAGTTTTAATTATGAGACGAATGTAACATATTAAATACAAAATGTAAGAAGTAATATTAATGTAAACTACACATGTGTAATTACTATAAACTTATTGTAAGGTTAAAACTAATGTCACTAAAACTTTAATATAAATATGCTCATGCTTATATAATAGGGTGTGTGCGCATGACGTCATTCTGAATGCTTTTCGATGCTCAATTGAGCAATGAATAACATTACTCATCAGCATAGGACAAACGTATTATATAGTTTTTGGCTATTTTGTTTAGAAAATTAGTTATTTTTGGGTTATTATTTTCCTTGCATACTTGAAAAAATAATTTAACAAAAATATTGCGAAGTATTTTTAAACTGGAATAATGAGTCATTTTCCCATATTGGCCCATGTTATTTAGCGCTCACTTATGGCGTTGACTTTAACATGAATGAAACCACTCTATACATCAAACTGTAACGCATAGAGTACTTACTGTGCGTATACCTTAATTTATATACAAAATTTGATGTTAGAGATTAAGTAATGTTTACTTACTACCATACCAGTGCATGGTTATTGTAACTATTGAAATGTGGTACAGAGCATACAATAATATTTAGGTTTAGTATATAGCTATAATATCACTGGTTACTCATCTCTTCATACTTACATCGACACTACTGTATACCAGTTTAAATATTTATTGACAAGATACACGTGCTTTGACGTACAGTCTCTTTCATACAAAAATTGAATTCTATTGGCTTATGGCCATACAATGCGATCAGATGGAGATTTCAGTTGAAGGAAAATCTTTACTTAAAGATCAAGTTCAGGGGTTACAAGATGGCTTCTTCAATGTTAGATAATTAGAGGAACTGTTCATAAACTCATATATGATGACCCAAAACCCTTCTGTAGACCCGCAAATTAGTGATCATCCTGCGAGATATGCAACCTGTGCCGTATCTTTTACGTCATAGTTACGGCTTTACTATAGAAAATGTTGTAGCAGGTTGCATATCTCGCAAGATGAGCGCAAGTTTGAGGGGCTACGGAGGGGCTTTGGGCCATAATATGTGAGTCAATGAACAGTTTATCTCATTATCTAACATTGAAAAAGCCATGTTGTAAACCCTGAACTTTCTCTTTAAAAACATGTTATTTTCATGAAAGAAATGTAAGCAATGCTTTTGCATAGGTTCTCTTTAAAAAAATATACACTTTTTTGTGAATAAAACCTTTTATTTTTTTTTTTATTATTATTATTTTTTTTTTAATTATTAGGTACATTTTTCATTTTTTTAATTTGCGAGTACAGTAATATTTCTTCAATGTACGACATAAATATAATATGTTATACCAGGAAAATAATTTAATATGCACTCTAAAATTAATATATAAAAATAAAAAAACAAAATATAAAAAATGCGGTCGTTTTTTTCTCTTTTAGTTCTCAATTTTAAATTTAGTTCAGAGAATTTAAATTAAAAAAGATAAAACTCTTAATTAAATTACTTTCTTTAGTAAATCAATTAATTAATTGTTCATATATACAATTAAATTAGGTCTGTATTGACATTTCAAATCAACTTAATTAAATATTTAATTAACACACTTACACTTTGCTAGCAGTTAATTAATTAGCAAAAGTTATTTAAAAAAAACTTATAATTGTATTTCTTATTGAAAAGGAAATTTTTCTCTCGCGCGCGCCGAAACTGGGCTAACTTGGTTATTAATTTATACTTTTATTTATTTTTTTTTATGTTCCTTTACCTGTAAATATGCATAGAAAATCAAATGTGACAAATTATGCTGTACAACATAGTTATTCACTTGTATAGCATAATATTGTTGTTGTTGGACGTCTACTGCTTTACTATCATGTAAAATACAGTCACCTTGCAGTATAGAGCTTTATTTCTTTAGTGGTGCAAAGTAATTTTGCTGTACGTACACACGACTGTATGATAATATTTTACCTTTTAAATCCAGTGCCGATTTCCTCATTAGAATAATAACATAAATGCAGTTCGTAAACCCTTTTCTCTGATCATAAAATGACGATCAACTTTGGTTATTCAAAGAAAGCATGAGAGGGTTTAAACCCTATGTTCTCGTGCACCATAAAATGCGCATCCTATTTAAATAACCAAAGTTGGTCGTCATTTTAGGAGCAGAGAACAGGGTTTACTACGAACAGCATTAAGTGGTCAATTGAAAATCGGATGTAAACAAATGACGTCATAGTCGGCAAAGGATTGGGAATTGAAATTTTTTATTTCTTCTTTTATTAAATAAAATGTCAATTTTCCTATGCCAAGTTTTTCTACTACTTTTTATCTTTCAAATGATACGTATTCAAACCTAGGGGTTAACTTCGTGTAGATCTCCTCATTATAGTATTTTGAAATTTCAAATAATTCAAATTTCAAATTTATATAATTTCATTTGAAAATTTAGCGTGAGTTCGGTAAAATATATTATCAAAATCGTACGTACATACATATAAAAATAATAAAATTTTCAAAAACGCGTGCATTTTTATATTTAATGACAAAAGCAAGTTCGTTTACTTCACGTATGTACATTTCCGCATGTACTGTACTTTTCCTTTATTACTACATTAATTACATGCAAGTACAATTGCACGTACTTATCATATGTGTGTTTACTGAGATACGTAATTCATACTTTGCGTGCATGTACCCCTGTACTGTAATATAAATTTGTTACTTCAATTTTTAATTTGTGCACTAATATATAATATGTTAAAATTAATTAACCTCTTTTATTTTGGGCTGCAATAAACCTCTATAAATTTAACCCAACTGTTTTACAGTACAGTATGTTACAATTTTAGATTTTTACAAACACAAATTTCACATAGCTTAAAAATTAAAAATGATATATAATATAATTTTTAAATAATTAATAGTGATAATTTTTAAATTTCATTTTAATGGTTTAATACTATAAATTTGTGAAAAAAAAATTTTTTAAACAATTTTGCACATTATGCAATAAGATAAGTTTATGACAGCTTTATTTGAAGTTATTTTAACAATAATTTTTATACATTTTTTTTTTCTTTTTATGAACGCAGTACTGTATAGTACGTGTTATTCTCATAGGACCACACAGTAAAATTGAACTATACATTTACATATCCCAACTGAGATTTCACTTCGCACAATGGCAATCAAAACTTTGCAGTCAAACCATTCATTATTTGACAGAGAGATATTTATATATATGTGATTGTAAAGCCAAATATTATTTCGATTGTTACATATTGAATGCATTGTTGTGCAGTATAAATATAGAAAGTGTCGGAGCTCCCACGACACTCAATTGTTATAAATCAACAATATAATATATAAACTGGACAATTTTCTAGGTCAATAAATTGGCACTAATATCTCATTGTTGTTGTTATTGTTGTTTTTTACGTGTGTAGATTATACAAAATGAAGTTGTTTACACGTTTGCGTGACTTTGTATACATATTGCGTTTGCCGGCCATCTTTGTACTGGAAATACATGAACTAACATAATATAGGCATGCCGTCGTACTGAATACGCTTCGACGCCATACTGGACCATTGAATAACATTGTTCAGAAAACGTAGTTTTTAAGCTATTTTCTTTGGATAAATGGTGATTTTTTGTAAATTTTATTTTTCTCGCATACTTGACAACTTAATTCAACCTATATACTAACTCAAAAATATTGCTTAGTATTTTTAAATATATGTTATTTGGTGCTTACATATGGTTTTGAATCTACAGTATACCCTCCTGTAGTTTGATTATAACATAAATAATATACCTTGATAATTATATCAGATCTAGAGAGAGAGAGAGAGATTGTATGTAATCCTCTGATCAATAACTATATAGATAGAGACTAATTTGAGAAAAATTTCTATTTTTGTTTCAACGTAAATTAGTGCATTACATAGATACATTACAAAGTACTGTACAAGAATATTCTTGATTTTTGGTGAACAATTATTTCTGCATTCAAATAAAAATAACAAATAAAAATAAAAAGTTGATTTATATTCTTTGAGTTACAAGTGACTATTGAAATTAGAAGACTGCGCTCTGATTAAAATACGCCATTGTTAGAGCGAGCGAGAGAGAGAGAAAGTATTGTTAAATGTAAACAATGAAATGTTTCCCGTGTTAAATAGAAAGGACTCCACCACTCGCTCTCATATTATATCCATCTAGTTAACATTCTTCACGTTCAATGTATCTCTGGTTCTTAACTCGATTACTCCCTCACGTCCTAGTATTGTGCTCGTCTTATATAAAATATCTTTTAGAACGACTTATACTCAGAAAAAAAATGTTTAGAGAGTACTATAGACCGTTTCCGTACTCATAAGAGCCGTCATTTTGTTGGTCAGAAATATCTATATAGATATGTATAGACCCCTTTCACATCCTTGCGCTTTGTCGCCATGTTTGTGGTGCCTAATGATAGTGTCCAGCATAGGGGAAACATCATTTCTTCTAATTTTTCACTTAAAAAGAGTTTATTTCAACTGAACTAATTTTTCTCATATTTTTCGAGCTTATTAGAAGCTAGAAATAAGTCTTTGATTGAGGTTTGAAGCTTTTTTTTGATATTGAAAAATGACGTTTTTCCTATGCTGGCCTATGTATTCATAACCAGCAAAATGGCGGCTCTTAAAAATGAGTGCAACCGGTCTATAAGGAAATTCATGATATTATATCATGAGAAATACACTGGCCAGCAGACGAAAAACATCATTCTTTTTTATTTTTTAATAGCAAACTATAAGCTTCAAACCTCAATCTAAGACTTATTTGTAGGTATAGAAGAACACGATAAAAATGCTTACAGTCGAAATAAACTTTTATTTTTGCGAGAAATGAGGGGAAATGATGTTTCTTCTATACTGGACAATGCAGTAGGCACCACAAACATGGCGACAAAGCGGAAGAATAAGCGGTCTATAAGAAAGTAACTTTGCTTTACAACTTATATAGTTAAGTCTGCAATCTCTGCTTTGCTGGAGTCCTACTTATTTTCAGGTCCTAATCAGTCTGTAGGACTGTAGGAGTTCAAGAAGATGATAATCGCGTTAGAGAGTTGTGTAGTACACAAGCTGTGAAGCTCGTATTTCATCAGCTCTACAATTTAAACCAAACTTTTGTCTACTGTTTTTGTTGTTTATGTATCAAACATTTAGTTAAAAAAAACTTATAAAAAGTATTTTGTATTAGGGGGGAAGAGAAGAAAATGAGAATCGTGAGTTTTGACTGACAGAGTTTTGATTAGGGAGACAGAGAGAAAGAGATTACGTTTCCAATGCCATGCATGCACTCGCTATCACATATTGATATGGCGAAGACAAAGGTACTGCACATTGCGTGTCTACCTATAGATTTGATAAATACTACATTTGATTCACTGTCAAAATAACATGGGGGGGTTAATGGGGGAAATTAAAATAACGTTAAATAATAGTAAAACTTATGTGTAAATGGTTGAATGAATGAATGAATGAATGAATGAATGAATGAATGAATGAATGAATGAATGAATGAATGAATGAATGAATGAATGAATGAATGAATGAATGAATGAATGAATGAATGAATGAATGAATGAATGAATGAATGAATGAATGAATGAATGGACGAATGAATGAAGGTGTAACGCGTGCCTACACCTAATTACCAGCTGTATTCAGACACCTGACTTGATGATAAGGTAATTAATGACTGGTTCGTTCTGTACTTTCTCCAGACATTCTAATGTGGTTAATTAATTAGCTTGGTACATTTGTGCATCACTTTGCGGTTACTTTGGCTCTGCTTCGCGTGCTCGGCTAAACACGGATGTAGATTGTATAGACTGTATAGCACCTAGATCTATCTATCTATCTATCTATCTATCTATCTATCTATCTATCTATCTATCTATCTATCTATCTATCTATCTATCTATCTATCTATCTATCTATCTATCTATCTATCTATCTATCTGTCTGTCTGTCTGTCTGTCTGTCTGTCTGTCTGTCTGTCTGTCTGTCTGTCTGTCTGTCTGTCTGTCTGTCTGTCTGTCTATCTATCTATCTATCTATCTATCTATCTATCTATCTATCTATCTATCTATCTATATCTATCTATCTATCTCAATCAAAATATCTCAATCAAAATATCTGTACGTTTGTCTATATATCCAATATTTCTTATAACTACATATTTATGTCACCGATAAGTATGTGTTACAAATGCATATTTCCAAGCTATATAACACATTGCAAAGCTGAGAAGTGAACCAAATTTCTCTCTCTCTCAAAGATGCTGGTACAGAGCGATAGTATGGAGGTCAGTATGTAAGCAACAAGTAGATTACAAAACATGACTTATGTATATACTTACATACCAGGTGCGGTTGTTTATTGCACTCTTCCTCTCTCCACAGTACCACATAATTTTGCTATACATATTTTCACCGTGACGTGAGAAAACATTCATATTTCAGCACCATATTTTGCAGTCGGGTGTCTACTAATTTATGTTGTGTGTATTATTTGCAATGGAGCTTGTCCATACACACGCTATGCATATATTCAGTAAACAATAATATAAAACTATTATTATGAAAATTAAAAATTATCAATTTGCATTTCTTTAAAAATTATGTATATAAATTATTATAACATAACATAATGCACTTACTGTTTGTAAATTGTAACTGACTGTACTGTAAAACAGTTGGGTTAAATTGATATAGGTTTGTAACCTGATTTCGCCCAATAAAAGTTGTTAATTATTATTGTTAATTATACAGGTAAATACTGACTTCTAGTGGTGTGCTACGGTTAGCTACTTCACCTGTGGTTATCATTTTTATAAGATTTACCTTTGTACTACCTGACTAGTTAATTCACCTGTAATTATCATTTTTATACATAAGATTTACTTCTGTGCTCAACATGGTATGGTCAAGTAAAACTAAAGACTGTAATGTCACTACACGTGTTTTTTCAGTGTAGTGTAGATTTTTCTCTGTGTAGATAAGGAAGAGACATGACTGTGACGTCATGCGTAAGTTTGATTTAAAGTCATTGTAGTTTTATATAATAATGATAAAAAAATAAAAACAAATAAGTTACTCGGAGCATGTCAGAAAAAAAAAATAAAGGTTCTATAATTTTGAGGTTATACCGTGTATCACGCCACCTTAGTAATTAAAATTTTTAATTAAGATCAAAATAAATAGTGATGTTCGGTCACTGAACATGAACTGCAATTAGTTTAACTAACTGGTGCAAAGTTAAGAAGTTTCAAGATATGGTATGCCAAGCCGATTAAACTGACTTTTTTTTTTTTTTTTTTTTATCTTTCTTTATTGTTAGTGATTTTCAAGGCAATGACATTTGCACTGCACGCAAAAAATGTGCAAAAAAAGTTTTCAGAATAATTTTTCTTCGGAGCTTCTGTTTTGTATGCAATTAGTTTAAAAAATCCCTAGAAATATGTGTGATCCGCATTGCAATTTTTAGTACGATTTTTTTCTCGTTTTAGTGAGTTTTTAACGCAATGATTTTTAAAGCAATTACAACTGCACTGCACATAAAAATTGTGCGAAATTTTGGACTGGTATTCCCCTCCCCCTCCCTATATTGTATTTCTTTGTATGAGTGGAATTCTGTTAAAATTCCTTAGAAAATGCATGTTTCATAGAAATTTTAAGGAAATTTTACTATTTTTTTTTATAATTACATATTTTATTATTATTATTCGCACATGACGCTTATTTTAATTGCAATAATTTGGATTTCCCTAAAAAGTTTTTCATATTTTTGTAAATCAAAGAAGTACAAACTTTTGAGTGTAAAATATCTGTATAATATTTTTAAAATTATTTCAGAGGCGGCTTATAAAAATGCTTGTTCCTACTAATTTTCTATACTTTGACCATCTCAAAAATATCGTGAGTAATATACACTTTTACAAGTTTTAGGTCAATTAAAAGTTTTAATATCATCGATTAAAACGACAATTAACTAATATCGAATACACTTACAAAAATAAATAAGTAATAATTATGCTAGCTCAATGCAACAACATAATTTATGCTATATAGTGATTATACACATAGCATAATAGTTAAAGCCATAGACCACATAAAACAACATTTTGCTTTTTAATGAATACTGTAAACATGAAATGGGATCTTCAAAACTGATGACAATTTTTACCAGAATATTAATGTATAGCCACACGAGAGAGCGTGAAAAAACTGTAAAATATGCAATTTGAGGTACTATTCATGTTTATGACGTCAGAAACATGCAAAAATTAGTGTGAAAATGTTGTGCGGGTTGCATAAATTGAATTTTCTGATCACTGCTACTGTTGGTTTTTGAGACAAACAAATGTTATTTATGTAAATCCCATCAAGTGTTTTGTTATATAAATGCTTATGTTCTTCTCTGGTCTATTCCTTTAAGATGTTCAACATAATTACAAAATAGCAACATTTGTGTTCGACAATATAGAAATTGTTCAAAGCAGCATAAATTACGTAATTTAAATTTCCTTTTAATATATAACTAATGTATAAAGCCACTGTGAAGGGAAATGTAAGCCTATGACGCCGTATGTGGTAACTTTAACAAAATCAATAGCCAATCTATGAGGCAAGTTTTAGAGTTTATTGAAATTATACTTCAGCGGATGTCAAAAAAATAAATAAGTTTTTAATTTTTATCTTAAATTTCCTAATAATAAAAAAAAAAAAAACTAGCGTACGTTGAAAGTAAATTTTGCTAAAATAACAACTACAAAAAGTTAATTAATTTCCGTTTGTCAGACCGGAAGTTAGCTTAAGTTGCTAATTTCTACTTTAATTTGTTTAATATTGACGAAATTAGATAGAATAGAAAGGAAACTTGTGAATATAAAAACTGAACTGACAAGTGAGATAATTGTGTGAATAATTATAATTATTTACTGCTGCTTCTCTCTCTCTCTCTCTCTCTCTCACTCTCTTTCTCTTTCTCTTTCTCTGCAAATTATTTATTTTAAAAATATATTAAAATTTAATTTAAGACCAAATAATATGGTTATGTGTGAATAGCAAATATCCAGGTCGTTAGTACAAAGGTAAATCTTATATAAAAATGATAACTACAGGTGAAGTAGCTAGCCAGGTAGTACAAAGGTAAATCTAATATAAAAATGATAACTACAGGTGAAGTTGCTAGCCAGGTAGTACAAAGGTAAATCTTATATAAAAATGATAACTACAGGTGTCTAGCCAGGTAGTACACCACTGGAAATCACTATTTACCTGACGTGAGTTGTGACAACAAATGTAAATATGTACTCTTAGGTACAACATGCAAAGAACAGCAATTTGTGCTACAAATTTGAACTGCCTTGACTTGAACTGTTAACATACTATAAAATAGTATACAATTATATAATATATTAATACTATACATTATTATAGCCAATATAGATAACGGCTTCAAATAAACTACAACATTCCTAAATGTTTTATGGCTCAATTTATTAAATAATTAATAAAAAACTAATGAATCAAATTATTAAATTACTTAGCAATTATAAAAAACATGGTTTACGGCTTTAATAACGTATAAGAGATGACGTGACCGTCGATTATATATCCACACTACGAGAACAAATATTTATAAAGTCTTCTGTTAATCTTACCACCGGCCAACTTCCGGTTACCTGTTCAACTAAGGTAAGATTGCACCCTGTAAGCAAATTTGATAGGTGAAGAGTCATAGGTATTATAATTATAGCTGTCATAATTATTGGTGCTCACCTTACCTGAGTTTAACAGAAGTTGGAGGTTGGTTCAGGTGCAAAATAAGGGTATGCGTCTATACATTTGTTATCACGATTCAGGCACCTATACTGGCTTTTAGTTATGTGCTACCTGGATAGATATTTAACCTCTAGTCACATTTTTATGTAAGATTTACCTTTATACTACCTGGCTAGCTAATTCACCTGTAGTTATCATTTGTATATAAAATTTACCTTTGTACTACCTAGCTAGCTACTTCACCTGTAGTTATCATTTACCTGTGTACTGACATCGTATAGTGACTGCTATGGTAATGATTTGCAATGTCACTACACGTCTGTTGTTAAAGTGTAGCAGTAACACAACTAAGGCAATAGAAATGTTCAGTTCATATCCATCCATGTTTCGCGGATATTCATGTTATCTTATCTGGTTTTATATTTTTACAATTTAAGTTGAAATAATCGTCGTAAATATTTGAGTTAACACGTATATATTTATCACGGATCAAAATATATAGATGATCCTCTCACATCATACTTGCCTTTTCTACACCTTTATTAATCTGGCTTGTGTGAAGGCTATATTATAACAAAATGGTAAATATTGTTAAAATGTTCAGGAAATCACTAGTGTTAATTGTTAATGTCTCTTACTAGTGATAAATAATAATAATTAACCTTGGTTACCCTTGGCATATGCATTGTTTTGTATACAGATTGTAGAAGAAAGAAATGAATAAACAATTTTTAATAATAATAATAAAGATTAAAACATGTTAAAGTATGCCTCATATCCCGCATTCAAATATTTCCGGAATCGTTGTATAGTTTTTTGAAAAATTGCAATAAAAAAGTATACAAAAAAAGTGTTACTTTCCATAAAGGTATAGGTAAATGTCGCGTTTTTATTGTGACAGCGATGTTTTACCACTGTCTCTATACCTTAAACGTACAGACATTCTACTTAAAAATGAATTTCTATTGTCTTATGGCCATTCAATGCAATCAGATGAAGATTTCAGTTGACGCAAAACGCTATCTAAATATACCGTCATGTTATTCCCATATGCCAATAAATAAATATTGAAAATAAAAATTAAGATCAAAAATATTTTATAACCTTGTTACACACGGAAAATAAATAATACTTAAAGGAATAGACCAGAGAAAAACATAAGCATTTACATCACAAAACACTTGATGGGATTTATATAAATAACTTTAGTTTGTCTCAAAACCCAACTGTAGCTCCGTAGCAGTAATCAGAAATTTCGATTTATGCAACCCGCACAACATTTTCATGCTAAATTTTGCATGTTTCTGACGTCATAAACATGAATAGTCACGTAAATTGCATACTTTACAGTATTTTCACGCTCTCTCGTGGGGATTCTGGTAATTATTGTGAACAGCTTTGAAAATTGCATTTCGTTTTTATTCATTAAAAAGCACATGTTGTTTTATGTGGTCTATGGATTTAAGGCAAGTAAATGCAATAGGTAAACATATAACCTAGAACATATAGGTATTATTATATACTACAATAATACCTTGATATTGTAGTTTATAACTACCTGTTCCAAATTAAAGTGTATACCTATTGCAAAATACAGGATACATGTACCTGCCATAGGTAGTAATTATTTTCAGTGCATTGTCAAATGAAATGCTATTAGCCTATTATTGAATTATAGTATCGAAGGATTGCGATACTTTTTTTTTTCTTAGAACTATTATACTCTCTACTAAAAATTGAACTACACTTTCTATAATTAAAATTTATCCAAAAAAATATTAAATTAGGTTACCCAAGATGTAAAAAGATTGACCCGCTGAGTTGTCCCTATGTCACAACATGTTATTGTGATCACCAATATGGCTGCCTATGTATCACAGATATGTACATGCAAGTTATTGACCTCAACAATGACTTAGATCATGCCAAGTTTCCGCCTTGGTTGCAGCATGCAGTGACAAGCACACTCGTGCAATGTGAAGCAAGCCACACCTAGAGCTGGCTAATTATCACATGTCGATAAACACAAAATATACATACTAATTACTGCAACAATATTTACATGCTACAATGTACACGCTGCAAAAAATAAATTAGGTATGCCTGTTTTGAATAATTGCTATATTGTATAGAGCACAAATGTTGCTATTTTGTAATAACATATAAGTACAGTAATTATATTGAACATCTTATCTATTATTAGGTTTTGCTAAATGCAATATTTAGTTATACTCTCTTAACATTTATTAGTTTTGAATATTGTTATTGTTTTGAAATTTTTAAGTTTTACCAGAAGTATTGTTCTTTTTTCTAAAAAAAAATCGCAACAGACGCAAAAAAAAAAATGAATGAATGAATGAATGAATGAATGAATGAATGAATGAATGAATGAATGAATGAATGAATGAATGAATGAATGAATGAATGAATGAATGAATGAATGCATATAAATTAATAAATTAAAGAGGAAAAAAAAAACATCAGTTTTTTTTTTTTTTTTTTTTCTTCTTTTTCTTAATATGATATATTGTATTTTTGTGTAAATATTAAAAAATACCATGTATCAGTATATTTTATAACTTTTTCCGGCGCTGAATCTGCGTTTGAGAATTGAATTTGCTATCATGCATAGCATTGCACATTATGAAAAATTAGCTTTTTTAAAAAAACAAAAAAATAATAATAATTTTTCAAAAAGGTATTTCTGCTACAGTTATCAATTATTGCTAATTTTATCCTCTCTCTCTCTCTCTCTCTCTCTCTGTCTCTCTCTCTCTCTTACCTGAGATTTACAACAATAGACTAGTTTGATATTTGGATATTGAATAATGTTTGACATTATATAAAATACAATTTGAGGTGGAAAGTTATATATAAACCTGTGAATGCTGAGATTTTTCTCATCCATGCCAACAAACAAACGTATAAAAAGTAAAAGTTTGACATTTCAGTCACAGAGCACGCAGAGAAATTGAGCGGCTTGATACATTTATATTACATTACATTGTAGTACGTTGGGACAGTCGAGAGTGCATGCACCAGTTTTCACTTTTCTTTTGTACAATTAGCTTTATTATTAGACGTCATTATAGTGCATTCGTAGGCAATTTCAAAACTTAAACCCCTTACCTTTTTTTTTTTTTTTTTTTTAATTCAATGGTAACAGTTATTAACCGATGATAAAAAAAATCATCAGGATCTTTTATCATTTATCTTTTATCATAGTGCACTGTTAGTAAATTTCAAAACTTCAACCCCTTACCTTAACTTACTTTTTGTTTTTAATCAATTACCGATATGATAAAAAACAAATCAGGACCTTTTATCCTAGTGCACAGTTATAGTCAATTTCAAAACTAAAGACCCTTATACTTTTTTTTATTATTATTATCATTAATTAAAAATTAATGGTAACAATTACTTATGATAACAATTTCAGGACCTGTGAAAAATCATTAAAATCATTTGAGAGAATCAAATTAAATTATTTTCCAAAGAAAAAAAATGTTACTTAGCTATATAGTTACTAAATGTAATGTATTATGTAAATTATATGTATAAAAAATTGAATTCTATTGGCTTATGGCCATAAAATGCGATCAGATGGTGGTTTCAGTTGACGCAAAACTCTTATATAAATACAAGTTATATTTCCATAATATGCGAATAGAATTCAATTTTTTATGAAAGAAAACGTACATCTATTGCAGTATAGATTTACGAAACTGATTTATTGCTATAAACAGAACTTTTTTTTTTTTTTTTTTTATCTTCTTCCAGTTGGTAAAATCAATAAGACAGACATCTAAACTAAAAGTTTTGAAAGTTTTAATATCACAAATAATTGTTTTTTCTTACATGACAAAAACTAATATATTGAACAACTTAAATTTTAATACTTCAAACCTACCTCAGGTGTGATTTTCTTTATTTATATTATTCATGATATTGATTAGTATATACAAATTAATAGCGTGTATGCTTACAAGGTAAGGCAGTCATAACCAGCCAGCCAGCATGTTTCGCAATGTATAGGTGTTATTGTCGAAGTTATTCCTTGATAACAAGTGACGTCACCGTCTAATCACAACTGATAACACAATTCACTAATATGTTGTTGCTATCTTGCTACCTTGCATAGTCATTTTGTAAACTGTGGGTCTATACCAGTATTACAATGTATGTTACCGGTGATGACGTCATATGTCATTATATTTTGTTGCTATCTTGTTTAGCATAATATTATACTGTCATATCTATCGTTTTATAAACTTTGGCAAAGCTTTTTATTATTTTTATTTTTTTACTCACACTTAAAATTTTAGTCGATCCAGTTTCTAAGAATAGACACTTTTTCGAGAACAAAATATTTCTTAATTTAAATTAACTCCAACTCAAATTTGCTTTGAAAATTTTTCTTTTAAATTATACAGAGCTAAAACATAAATGATGTTTATAAACTCTGTCTTGAAGCGCAACAAAAATATATATAATATACAGTAATAATAATAATAAATAAAACTTTATTCTCCTTCATATTGCACTCCTGGGTCGGAGCTAATTCTACAAGTTCATATCATAACAAACGAAATTATTCGATTTCTTATGGAAAATTATAAATGAGTTACAAATTCAGCAACCTGATTACTTTCAGTACTTGATTTCCATCGTTTTTCTGTATAGAAAATTAGGAGTTATTTTGCCAATTTATATACCATTATTTATGAATTTTTTTGAATTTTATATAATAGCAAAAAAAAAAAAAAAAAGAAAGTCATAAAAATCAATTATACCGTAGTATGATGATTTTATATTTCAACTTCTATTAAAAAAATTAGATGTGACCAAAGATATTTAAATAAATACTAAATAAATACTAAAATTTAAATAACTAAATATTTTCCTCGACAAAAGTGCAGTGATGTTGATTTCGTATAGGTAACGTTTTACTCGCATCAGTTCAGAAATATAATATAAAATTTACCGAGGCCTCGATGCCGTTATATCTGCACCGTATTCTACAACCAAATAATGAAAAGTATTTAATAATATTTTTATATAAAATGCAAGTTATATAATATTATATAATTGTTAATACAGTTTAAATCCTCTTTAAATATGGAAAGAACAAAATTACGTAATTCATTCTGTATTCATGTCATGTCATAACTCACAAACAAAAATACGTAATATATGCTAGCTCAATACACAACATTTATGCTATATTAGATAGTGATTATTCTACATAGCATAATAGTTTAGATGTTCAGCATTATACATAATTATACTTATGTTATTACAAAATAGCAACATTTGTGCTCTACAATATAGCTATTAGCTATTATTCAATGCAGCAAAAATTACTTCTTTTTTTTTTTTCGTGTAGCATAAATGTTATACTACATAGAAACAACATAAATAATATACCAATACATGATTTATGCTATATGAAACATAGTGCAGCAGCATCTATTATGGTTACAGATAATGATTGATTACTGTATTAGTAAAATGGACTAGGCATAATTATTACGTATGTATTTATTTAAGTATCGCCCATATTTCATAGAAGTAATGTTATTGATGATTAATATATAGAAAGGGAGAAAGGGGTAATTCTGCCATGTGAATGCATTTAATAGTCATAGTACTTTTGTCGTAGTTAACATTGCAATTAATGTTTAAAAAACGAGAAAAAAAAAAGGTTTTAAAATGAATGTTGTTTTTGCTGCAGTTATTAAGTGCGTTACTAAAGCATGTAAAAGGTCAGTTTTATTTATAAATAACTAAGTTTCTTTGTTTACATATAAATAGATAGCATAACTTTCAATCTACACTGTGAAAACAGATACCTATGTAGTGACAATGTTATCTTAAAGTTTAATCATGATCAAAGCAGTCACTGAGTTGTCAAAGGTAATAATAATTACAGGTGAGGTAGCTAGCCAGGTAGTACGTACACCAGTGGAAGTCAGTATTTACCTTGTATTGTTTCAATAAAAAAATTTCAGTGTAGCATAACTTTCAGTTTTTTCTCTCTCTCTCTCTCTCTCTCTCTCTCTCTCTCTCTCTTATCCCCCAATGATCAAAGCACGGCTTGCACATTTTAATTAGTTTTTAATTATCTCGATATCTTAATTAGTGATGTGATGGTTAATTACTGGAGCAGCTAAACATCAACTTTGGCTTACTTTAGGAACTACTCAATTATTTATTTAGCTCTTTATTTGCCTATTTATTTATGTATTTACCTATATTAAATTTATATGTTTGCCCCCATAGTAGTTTATTTATAGATCCATGTATTTAATTTATTTATACATTTTACATGTTTAATATTTTATCATTTTAAGTAATTTTTGTTTTTTAGAAAAGTATACTTTTTTGTGTTAATTTTTAATTTCAAATTTACACACTTGATAAAACTAAATGTGTAATACTGAATAATAATTATGTTGTATGGAAAGAGAGTTATCAAAAGTTATGCTGCATTTATGTCATTAGCATTAATGTTGCTATTTTAGATGAGAATAAATTATTATGCTGTACTTAATATTTATGCTCTATGTAACACAATTTTTATGCAGATCAGCATAAATTATGTTGTACTAAAAAAATGTTGCTGAAAATTGAGCTAGCATTGTTATTATGTATTCCTATTTAACCGTGAATAAGTATTTTTAATTTTAATTTCATGTTATTTTCATATTAAAGATGATGACTTCATGTTTGTTGACATTGACCGCAATGATAGGACACTTGACTCAGACTATAGTGATAAGATGCCCCATATATTTTTACTGTTTTTATGTTACCTGATGTTTTTGTAAGTCAGCTTTTATGCAAATATTCGGAGGAAAAAAAATGTAAACAGCCTTAGATAGGAGGAAAACATTGTTTTTGAACTGAACATTGCAGTTATAGTTATTTCTCAATGATACTAGTATAAACTGCCTGGGTCAAATTTTTTTTTTTTTTTTCCTGTAAATATTACTAAAAAAATGGTTTTCAACTTTTGTCGAATCTGCATTAGCTCTATCAGCATGAAATAAAATTTCCAAAGTTCCATCAAAAATGCATAACATACTTGGAAAAAAATGAACACGCGTAATCATCATGCTAGCTCAATGCAGCAACATTTATGCATAAAATACCATCATAATTTATGCTGTAAATTGTATAGTGATTATACTACATAGCATAATAGTTAAAATTTTCAGTATAATTACTATAATTATAATTATTTGTACTAAATTATTACAAAATAGTAACATTTGTGCTTTGCAATATAGGAATTATTCAATACCGCATAAATTATGTAATTTATTTTTTTCGTGAATATATATAATAATATAAATGTTGGTGAACTCACGCTAGCATAATTATTACGTATTTATTTTTGTCGGTGAATGTTTTAATAAAATTGAGATGAGTTAATAAAATATATGAAGTAAATATTTGAGGAACTTTCTTTATTTGTGTGTTGGTTGCATGTTTTGTCACGTGTTAAGAGAGAGAGAGAGCATGCTCTGCAGTGGCAAGGGTCCAAGACACGCGACCTAAGCTTGCAGAGGTCACACATACATACATTCAGTTAAAGTCGATGTGTTGTATAGAGCAATGGTGAATTGCATGGTCATATAATTTGCAACATTAAAAAAATAATAATAATAATAATAATAATAAAATCACAAAGCGGTGTGGGAAAATATTTAGCACAAAATTAAATAATCGTCAAAACATAAAGTGCGATAATATTAAACTAACTATGTCTAATAAATCAATAAGTATATACCTATTTAGGCAATTGATTAAATATTTGGTATATTATTATAAATATCTTCTAATGCATTTTTTATGCATATATACCTATGGCGATGCAGATTTAATGTGTATTGTTATAGATTTTAAATGCAAATAAAAAAAGAAGAGCATCGCGATGCAATAAATGTATATATATGTTTGAGCACATATTTTCTGCGGAATAAAAAAATGCGCTTAAGATGTATAAATTTATGGACACATTGTGAATCCAAAGAATTTAATTGGTCTAAATAGTAAATAAATGTTATTGTATGAGCTATAGCATAATTATTACGTATTTATTTTTGTTCGCACATGTACTTACAATTACATTGATTACTATATGTTTTGACCTCACCCTGGACTTGGTATTGTACGCATGACCTTCACTGGGGTGCCAAAGGTCACCAAGTTTTGTCACTTAAATATCAGAGGAGCATAGTATACCTAAACTATAACACTGAGAAAACGTATATGTAGTCACTTGTCTCAAGAAAATACCAAGTACTCTCACTCAAGAAAAAAATTTAATTTATTTATTTAATATTATTATTTTATCATAGTTTAGAGGTCAGGATTGCCGTTTAAATGCATGCTATTTGAGTGAGGTTTTTCAATTGTTTTAGTAAGAGTACTTGGTATTTTCAAGAGACTTTAATTGTAATCTTCAAGTTTGATCATAATCATAGCAGTCACTATGAGTACCTATGTTGTCAGTACAAACTTAAATCTGACAGGTGAAGTAGCTATCCACTGGAAGTCAGTTTTAACTATTCACCTGCATTGGATGTAAAATAATTGACGCAAAATATGTGTTTTACAGTGTAAAAATCTGAAATTCTTAAATCGTTTATAAAGCAGTCAAATCCATACTATAACATTGTAAATGCCTCTTCTTAGCGTGTTTGTAAGAAAATTACTGCACTGACAAGTGAGGTCAGAAATATTTAATTGAGGAATACTATAGACATACTTTTAATTCTTTAAGACAATAAAATCATTGAATTTTGAGAATACTCTATAATATAAATTCAACGGTATAATATCCATGACTAGTTTAACATTAAAACCTCTTCTTAGCGTGCTTTTGAAAACACTATAATACAGCACTGAAGTCACAAATATTTTAATGAGGAATACACACTAGACCGATATCCATGCACTACAAGTAGACACAGTTTTACGTGTTTTAACTGTAAACAAAACACTAATTTAACAATGTAAAAGCCTCTTCTTAGCGTGTTTCTGATAAAATTACTGCCCTGGGTTCCTCTATAGAGGACCACTATACACACCAATATTTGACCTAATGATGACCTCTGTTACTAATGGTGACTCTTGATGGTTACAGGTGATCCACAGAACAACGGGCCAGGTGATGGTGCTCAAGATGAACAGAGTTCGCGGCAACAGACCGAACATGTTGCGGGAGGTCCAGCTCATGAACCAACTATCACATCAGAATATATTGGGGTAAGTCGGCCAATTTGTGGAGTCTGATACATTGTACAGCAATGGTGTTGTATAGTTATGCACTCTCAAGTATGCACACAATTGTAGTAATTTATTTAAACATTTAAATTCTTGCGTTAAGTTTGCAATGTTATTTTATGAGAAAAAATGAAAACTGTATTCAAATGGGTAAATGTATTATCTCAATCGTGTGTACAGTCTTTTTCATAATATACTGTGTGTGTGTGTGTGTGTGTGTGTGTGTATATATATATATATATATATATATATATATATATATAATATATATATAATATTATATTGGCATGTATGGAAATAACATGTATTTAAATGGAGTTTTACGTCAACTAATATCCATATGATTGCATTGTATGGTCATAACTCGTATGCCATAAAAGATTTCAATTTGTTATGAAAAATATTATACTCTTTAGAAGTGCTGCATGTTTTTTTTTTTTTTTTTTTTTTTTTTTTTTTTTTTTTTTTTTTTTTTAACTAGTAAAATGTACTTTACGCAGTGCTATTGCACTTCGTTTATGTATAACAATTTGATTCCGTATACACATGCTTGATTTTTTAGACAAAAAAACAACAACATAACATTACGTAAAAAAAATATGAACATTCTATTAATAATCTTTAATTTACAGTATAAAATTCTGATCAAAAAATTGTAAAAGTCGAATATGAAATGCATTAATATAACAATACTTTTTGCTACCTATACTTTTTCATAAATATTTTTATTGTTCTGCCTATAATCTATTATTATTATTTATTTTATTAACGTTTAATAATTTTGCTAAACAATCGTAGTGCAATAATAACATGTAAATTTGTTAATGTAATTTTGCTGATATGATAATTAACAATTATTATTGTTATTTTGTCAAAAAAAAGGGGGGGGGGGGCTGAGGGGCTTTTATCGGGCTGTACCAAATAGTCTAGACCCTGATTCCAGTAAAACACATAATCATGCGATTTAATTTTTTTTCTCGGTCTAAAGAATATCATAAATATAAAATATAATTATATGTTATGCATAAGTGTTGCTAAAACTGGTCAATCACAATTACGACCACTTAGTTACTTTGGTCCGTGCCCCATCCCATAAGGTCTATATATAGAGTTATATACAATTACTTTTATATATAAGGTATAACCAACCTATATAGTATTGCCATAACAAAACACTTAATTGCTCGAGCACCATACGCACCAAATGTAAACACCGACCTTACCACGAGGTTACGTGCCTTATTTGGCATGCATCTCATTGCGCTCTATAGAATTATACTACAACCTAACATGTCAATAACTACCTGGGTCTCTTTATCTCATATGATGTGAGGTATGTCAAAGTGAGCGACTTAGTTCTCCACTACTTGGCTACAGGTATTCTCGTCCTTGTGTCTGCATATGGCAGTGCGGTTGAAATGAACATTTTGAGTAGAGTGCCTCGAACCTTTTTATGTTTCAATTTATAAATCTGGTTTTCATTAACTTGTTAACTTTTTAATCCATCTATTTAGCTATATGTTTATGTGTTTATTTATTTACCTGTTAATTTACTCCTATTTATTCATTTATTATTTATTTACATCCACTGTAAAAACGTATGTGTAGTAACTATGCAATTGATATAGGTTGAATCATGACCCTAACACAGACCACAATAAATACGTAATAATTATGCTATTGCTCATTTTCATCTCAATTTGTTCAATACAGCATAATTTGTGCTGATCTTCATAATAACTATGTTATACATAGCATTTTAGTATTATGTTGTTCAGCATAAATATGTATGGTCTAATTTAACATCATTTATGCTATTATGACATAAATGCAGCAGAAGTTAAGTTATTATTTCCGTATATAAAAATGAAAACTACAGGTGAAGTATCTAGCCAGGTAGTACAAAAGTAAATCTTATATATAATAATGATAACTACAGGTGAAGTAACTAGCCTGGTCAGGTAAATCTTATATAAAAATGGTAACTACAGGTGAAGTAGCTAGCCAGGTAGTACAAAGGTATATAAATCTTGTATAAAATGATAACTACAGGTGAAGTAGCTACCCAGAAAGTACACCACTGGAAGTCAGTATTTAAGTATTTATCTATTATGTCAAAATATGTACTGACGATATTTATGAATTAAATTCGATACTTTATATTTTGTATTATTCATATACACGAGAGAAGAAATACGAGAAAGTGATAAGAAAGTGTGGACTGAGATATTCGCATGAAAACTGATGCGAACTTCTCTCTCTCTCGCACATCTCTCAGTTAAAACAATAGCGCAGAGCTCTGAATGTAACTTTCCTTGCTGAGCACTTTCAGTTTTAATTGACCCTCTCTCGTTATCATAGCTGCATGCACTGCAAATTTAACAAACGTTCATTTTTTTAATTCGAGCAAATTATATAGTTGTTGCATGGCGTCAATGGAAAAAAGCTTTATTATTATTATTATTTTACGTCAAGTGGTGTGACTGTAACCAAATTTTCAACAAATTTACTCCTCAACGGAAGCTTAAAGTAAAACTTGATTTTTGCACTATACTGTATAATAGTTTTTGTTTTACGTTTCTCCATAGACAAAAATAAATACTTATTAATTATGCTAGCTAATTTTCTGCACAATTTGTGCATAATCTATGCTATATACTGCATAATTACTGTGTTACAAAATACAGTAGCATAAATATCATGTTGTTCTAATTTAGTATAAATTATGATATATATAATGACATAAATGCAGCATAAATTACGTAATTTATTCTTTCTGAGTATATGAGCTTAGTAAAGGAGTAAATAATTTTTGAAAATTTAGCGAAAGTCATCCCACTTAATAGTATCCCTCATTTAAATTTTGTTTGACCTTAGTGCACGTAGTTTTGGTAAAAACACGTTCAACCCATGGTCTTACAATGCTAATGGATATATAGGAAGATAGAGGACTTAACGTTGTTAGTGATTGGCTTGCGTACCACACCATTAAGCTCCATTACACGAACAAAAACAAATACGTAATAATTATGGTAGCTCATTTTTAGCACAATTTGTTCAATACTGCATTATAATGTTACATAGCATAAATATTATATTTTACAGCACAGTTAGATGACATTAATGCAAAATATATTACGTAACGTACTCTTTCTGTGCACGGAAAACATAAATTTGACATTTTTTTTTTTTATTATTATTTTTTTTTTAGTTACATAGATGTAACTCTACAGTACAAACCAATACAATAACTGACTTGAAAATGTTTTGAACAGTATAGCTTGTTAATATAGAGAGACGTTAGCTCTTCAGTGAAAAATAGTTAGCTCTTTAAATCTTAAAAAACTTTGTATACTCTGTACATATCTAACAAAAGTTGAAATAGTAACTCGTTACTTTTTTCCGTGTGTGCAAATAACCTGGTCCATACTACTTTGCCTGCATGTAGTTATCTTACAGTGTATATGAAAAGAATAAATAAAGTAATTTATACTGCAGTAATTTCATTGTACCATAAATTATGCTAAATTAGAATAACATAAATATTTATGCTGCACAACACAATATTTATGCTATGTAACATGGTTATTATGCAGTATAGCATAGATTATGCCGTATTGAACAAATTGTACTGAAAGCATAATTATTACGTATAGGTATTTTTATCAGTGCCAGTGTAGTAAAAAATATTACAATCTCACTACACATATGTTTTTTTCAGTGTGTCGCACAATCACGCACGCTCTATAAGAAATAGATTTCATAAAAAAGACCTTGCATATTACCATATGTTTAATTTAACCTAATTTAGTCCATATTTTGTGACTTATATCTCATATCCTTGGTCATATTTAAGTTAAGGTGACTTAAATCTTAGGTTGTCGTGATCGTGGGACAAGATTGTCAAACCAGGAAGATAGAAGTTGCAAACAGGTGCATTATGTGGAGGTCCTATATAGCTTTCACTGCAGTACAGTACAGTGTGTGTCATGATGACCTTCGCGAGGTCACCACTGCGGCGGCGGCGGTGCACGGACTTACGCTAATCAATTACACTTACAAAATATAAATAGGTAATAATTATGCTAGCTAATAATACAGCAACATGCATAACATCTTAATGATATTATAGTGATTTTACTATAGGGTGTATGCATTCATGTTAAAGTCGACGCCATGTTGAATCACGCCAACATGGGCCAGTAGAAAAATGACTCATTTTGCCAGTTTAAAAATACTTGTATAGTAATTTTGTTTGATGGTTAAATAATTTTTTTAAGTATGGGAGAAATATAATAATAACAAAAAAAAAAAATTTGGACCGATTTCCCGTAGAAAATAGCCAAAAACGAAGTTTGTCCTATGCTGAGCAATGTTATTCATCGCTTCACTATGGTGTCGAAGCGTAGTAAATATGTCATTAGGATACACCCTACACTTAGCATATTAGATTTGGTGTTCGCAGCATAATTACTTATATGTTATTACAAAATACCAACATTTGTGCTCTACAATATAGGAATGCGCAGCATTAATGATTTGTTACGTGTATAACTCATTTAGATCACATTTATAACATAACTTATGCTATACTGCTAAATAATAACTGTATTAAATAGCATAAATATAAAGTTCATGGAAAACATTTACGTACTTTATGCTGCAATGAATAGTTGCTATATTGTTCATGTACAAAAATAACTAATGTATCAGTAATAATTATGCTAACTTATTTTCAGCACAATTTGTTCAATACAACATAATTTATGCTACGCTGCATAATTACTATGTTACAATAGTATTATGTTGTTCAGCATAATTATTTGTGTTGTATAATTTAGCATTATTTATGCTATAATGACATAAATGCATCATAAATTACGTAATTTATTCTTTCCGCGTAGAGCACAAATGTGGCTATTTTCTAATAACGTATATAAGTAATAATTATGCTATGGTGCTATAGGACGCAGTGATTACTATATAAAAATATTGATAGACATATATATTACGTCATTAATTCTCTGTTCGTATTTATTTCATTGGTTGATTTATCTAATTATTTATGTGGTTATTTATTCATTTCAATTATTATTACTTCTTTTTTTTGGCAGGTTTTGCTAAAGAAAAAAAACAAAAACCTTCGTCGTGACATTGGTTGCACATGAGAGAGAGAGAGAGAGAGAGAGAGAGAGAGAGAGAGAGAGAGAGAGAGAGAGAGAGAGAGAGAGAGAGAGGAGCTATTTTAGTCCAAATTTCTAGGCAGGGGATTTAGTGAAATGAAGAAATAGTCGTAGAGTGAAATTTAAGCCATGCTGGATTTTTTTTTTTTTTTTTTTTAACTTACAATTTTCTGCTGTATGTTTTGCAAGAAGTTATTGTATGTCATTGAAAATTACTTGCTAGTTATTTATATACTTCTATACAATTTTAATTTTATGAAATAATGGATATATATCCATGGACAAAAATAAATACGTAATAATTAAGCTAGTTCGTTTCCAGCAACATTGATTTACTACGACATATTTGATGCTATGCTATGCTGCATAATAAGTATATGTGAAATAGCATAAATATTGTCTACCATATAACATAATTATTTATGCTTTACAAAATTATAATCATCATTTAAATAAGGGCATGAATTAAAAAAAACATGCATAATTATTTATGGTGTTTCAATTTACTACCATTATTAATGTAATGGCATAAATGCAGCATAAATTATAAAAAAAACTGTTGAAAAATTCAGCATACATTTTTATGCAGTGCCAATTTACTATCTTTATTGATATTGTGGCATAAATACAGCATACTTATTTTTTTATTAATTTATTTATAAAGAATAATAAATATGCAAATAATATCACAAATTTTCTTTTTATCCGTGAAGGAATAATTCAGCATAATTATTTTTGCTGATCTAATTCAGTAATATTTATGCTAACATAAATTACATAATTTTAATATTTCCATATGTAAAGCCAATTACAATTGAGTACTTAGGGTAAATAATACATCTAGTATAATATATTGCTTATTTCAAACTCATCGATTCCTCGTTTTGTATATATTTCTGAAGTACTTGATCAAAATGTATTATACCTGCTATATGTTGGACCACCTCAAAGATGGCCGCCATATTGTGGTGTTATACGAATGATGTAACTTAAGCATGATGAGCCAAGCAAAAATGATGTTAATAATGTGGAAATCCCGCGATATTTAAAAATAGAAACTTCAAGTGTAAAATTTCTCACTTCACTGCAAGTGTGTGTCATTTTTTTTCTTTTTTTTTTTACCCCTAAGTAATTTCTCAATTTTAATAAAAAAAATTATTTTGTGTATTATTATTATGAAGTATATAGCATAGATGACGATTGACAATAATATATTTCTTTGCACTCTCTCTCTCTCTCAAAACACACACACACAGTACACACACACTTTCTCTCTCCGCCTGTCTCTCTTGTTCTCCGTTTTCTCTGTTATTTTTATTTCACTTATTTTCTCTCATTTTGTCTATTTCTTTAATCTCTCTCTCTCTTTCAGACACGGACAAAAATAAACACGTAATAATTATGCAAGCTCATTTTTAACACAATTTGTTTAATACTTATGAATTAAATTGATAAAGTTAAATTAAATTATTTAAAGTAATAAGTATAATGATCTTTGCGATACTTCATAATAACTATGTTACTTAGCATAAATATTATGTTTTCCAGCATAAATATTTGTGTTCTAGTTTAAAATCATTTATGCAAACGCGTCATAAATTTCACAATACACTTTCAATTTACTTCTAAAACAACAATATTTTGTGCCATGACATAAATGCATCATAAATTATGTAATTTATTTTATCTGCATGTCTGTTTCTGTCTCTCCCCTCAAACGTATTTTCTCTCTCTAGTTATGTAGATCAAAAGATGGCAGTGATGTTTATTGTCATATACATACTATACATACATACACACACTTGATGTTAATTAGACCGTCCTACCATAGCGAGTTTCCCTTGTAATATACAGTACGTTCTTCCTTCTTTGCCTTTTTTTTTTTTTTTTTTTTTAACTTTTATTTGTTTATAAATTTTTGGTTATACATATCAACGTATGGTGTAGACCCAATTGTTGGCACATATGTAAATGAAGACTTTAACAAAATTACGAAAAATAAATTACGAAATAAAGAACTAATTTGAATTTTACCACGTAATTTATGCTGCTTTGAATAATTGCTATATATATTACAGAGCACAAAATGGTCCATTTTGCAATAACATAAGTATAATAATTATGCTAAACATCTTAACTATTATGTTGTGTAGTACAATCACTAAACAATATAGCATAAATTATGTTGTTATGCATAAGCTACATATAATTATTACCTAATCATTTGTGTACGAGCATTTGTTTATAGTTTATTTATGCAATTTAAAATTACCACATTTATCATTATCAAACCCTGTTTTTCGTGACCCAAACCACAAAAAAAATGACGATCACCTGATGCTTTTTAAATGGAATTGCGCATTTTTTTGGAGCAAGGAAACAGGGCTTACGAACTTCATTAGTGTTGTTCGTAAACCCTGTTTTCTTGCACCAAATAAATGCGCATTACATTTGAATAACCATAGTTGATCGTCATTTTCGTTGCAGAAAACAGATAGGGTTTATGAACAGCACTACTGCAAAGCGGTAAAGAATGTAGTTTTTTTTTTTTTTTTTTTTTTTTTTTTCTTTCCATTAATTATGCTTAAAACATGGTAAAACTGTTTCCAAGGTTTTCAACATCTATCTATATCTTGATATAGTAAATCAAATGGTGACAGTTGCAGATCATAATATAACAATACTATATTTATATTACTATTGATTGTCTATGTTAGGAAACTGATTGAGATATTTGTATTATGTTACAGGTTCATGGGAGTTTGCGTGCATGAGGGACAGCTTCACGCCTTGACTGAGGTGAGTACTTTACTGTTCTGTATGTATGTATGTATGTACTGCAAGTGTGTGACGTCATCACTGACCTGTGACGTCACCATGAGTCACCAACCTTACTGCAGTGTTTGCAAGTGCATGCTAATTACATGACTGCCAAATTATGAAGATTTTATTCTACATACTTAAAAATTGCTTTATTTTGCACTCTGTCAGCTGACAATGTAGTAAACCTTCTATCCCCCCCCCCCCCCCCCGCTGCTATTTTGAACCTTATTCCTTCTTCATAAAGAGAGGTGATTACTGATTAGTGATTAGTACCTATAAATAAATAAATAAAAAACTTTGCAACATGAAATTTTTTTTTAAAACTTATACTTACGTAAAGTAAGGACAATAAACTAACTTGTAAGTGCCCTTTTCTCTCTCTCTCTCTCTCTCTCTTTTTTTTTTTTTTTTTTTTTTTTTAGTTTCTAAACGTTTTATAGTAAATTGTTCAAATTTTAACTAAAAGTACTTAATGAACTCAAATATTAAAAATTCGTTTATCAATCGATTCAAAACAATGTCTTCTTTTAAAATACGCAATTAAATTACTCCATAGCAATTTTGTTTGTCTTCTTCAATAATTGTTAAAAATATTTTTCCAAATTTCGTAATCCTTAAAATTATAAAAATAACAAATACTCCAAATAACTGCATCAACAAAAAAAATAATAATAATGAAAAAAAAAACTAAAATTTTCTAAATACCATAATAACGTATCTTGAAATTATTAAATTCATATACATGAATTTGTATATAACTAAAAATATAAAACATGCTAATTTTGAATTAGAGTGGGTGGAGTGGGGGGTTACTCAAAGTCATTTTAAAACGTCCAAAAAAATATTAATAATAGTAATTAAAATTTAACTTAAAACTTACGCCCCTTGACTTAATTTTTTATTATTATTATTTCCCCGTTAAAAAACTTGGTAGTTTGACAGTTCGGTGAAGTCAAGTTTTTTAGTGCGACGTGTATGTAATTTTGGCGACACCATACTCTAATACTGTATACTACGCTCCGTAAAGCTGCACGCATGTTTTTACTATTAAAAATATGACTCATAGTCAGTGTCTTTCACGAAAGTTAGTAATTGATTGGTGTTTATATTAATTAAAAATTAATTAAAGTTTCATGAAATTAATTAGTTTTAATTATCGTGTGACCAAAAGTATCCAACTTGTCACTTAAGGTCAACGCATTTTTTATTGATTAATGATTGTAAAATATTTTGAAAATAATTTTTGGACACGTCTAATTTTTTTTAATCACAAATTATTTATAATTCTTTCGTACTGCCTATAATGTATTCTCACGATTTTTAACTCTTTTTTTTTTTTTTTTTTTTTTTTTTTTCGTGGAAAAAAAATAATAAGAAAGAAAGAAAGAAAGAAAGAAAGAAAGAAAGAAAGAAAGAAAGAAAGAAAGAAAGAAAGAAAGAAAGAAAGAAAGAAAGAAAGAAAGAAAGAAAGAAAGAAAGAAAGAAAGAAAGAAAGAAAGAAAGAAAGAAAGAAAGAAAGAAAGAAAGAAAGAAAGAAATTGAAAAAATAAATGTTAATGATATGCAAATTTTTACTCTAATTACCTCTAATTTAATATCGTGCTAATTGTAACTCGTAGATCTTTATATATATATATATATATATATATATATATATATATATATATATATATATATATATATATATATATATATATATATATATATATATATATATATATATATATATATATATATATATATATATATATATATATATATATATATAAACAATTAAAATAAATATAGAAATTATATAATATAATGGTCCCCAAAAAATCAGTCAATAATTACATAAATAAGTACTGGAACAGTTTTTGAGATATTTGAATTTTTCGAGGACAGAGATTAGTACTTAAAGACGTAGAACACCTTGAACAAAAAACTTGCCTAATGTCCTAAAATACCCAAATATCAACATTATTTTGGCCGGAGTCATTGATTTCTAATTTGTTTTCCATTTACAAAATGTCAGTTGCGGGTTTACTACGTCACAGCTCGCCTGGTCCACGCGCGCGGAAACAGTGACGTATAGTAAACCCGCAACTGACATTTTGTAAATGGAAAATAAATTAGAAATCAATGACTCCGGCCAAAATAATGTTGATATTTGGGTATGTTAGGATATTAGGCAATTTTTTTTGTTCAAGGTGTTCTACGCCTTTAATCAAAAAATATTGACTTAAATTTCAGCTCAAAGTAGGCTTGAAGAAAAGATCTGGATACAATAATTATGAGTGAACAATTCCCCAGTATAAGTATTGATATATTTAAAATGGCCTTGCAGATGTCAATATGTATGAGACTCGTATCAATAATCTATAATCAATTATTAATCTGAGAAGTTGCAAAGGTCGTGGCTAATCTCTTTTCATCTGCACTGCTTATTTATTATTTATTGATTCATTTATTTGTATATTTATGCATCGAACTTTTGTTAAAATATTGATTTTTATTATTATTTTAACTTTTATTTATAAACAATTTACTCTATATATAAATATATTGAGAAACTGTTGTGTATTTTAAAATATTAAAAAATATTTCAAAAATTAAAAACAACGAAGTTCCAAAACAATTTGATTTTCTCTTTCAGTATTATGTCATGTTATAATATTAAGAAGCTGTATTTTCTAAATTTATACTTGAAGAACCACAGTAGTTAAAAACTGGTGTACTGGCAAGCATAGTAAAGTAGCCCTCTTGGTTCCTCAGAGGCCAGGCACAGGTAACTTGGCAAACATTGTTACATTGTTTATATTGTTGGCGGCCAACGTTGTAATGTAAACAAATGTAGTTTGGAATAACACGCGAATTATTTGGGGTATTATTAGCTGGGCATGTGATGCTTTTTTTTTTTTTTTTTTTTTTTTTTTTTAAGTAAATGTTGACAATTTTTGGTATTAACAAAAGTGATTCAAAATGTGGCAGAAATAAAGAATTATATAACTTCAACAACTTAGGGTTAGGTGTAAGAGTGGGCCAGACATTTAGTCAGGCTTAAACCTCGCCCTTTCAAAAAATTGTATTTTCTTTAATGCTTTTTTTGAATAAAGACGATTATTTATTTATAATATTTCCACTCCAACCTATAAAAAGAATATGTTTTTTTTTAATTTTTTTTAATTATTTCTTTGTCCTAGAATCCCCAAAAAAAAATTGTATCTGAAAACAATTCGAAAATGACAAAACACATAGAGAGAATAATTAAAATCATATAGCAGAGTCGTTTAAAACTCTTCAATGAGGCAATCACCTTGACTGATGCATTTTGTATTATATTGTGTTTGTGGGATTGAAGAAATGAATAATAATTTAATAATGCACTGCAACACAACTTACAGTACACAAACATCCGATTTAGGCAATAGGTATATTTTAACACTTAAATTCAGCACCTGTTTTTCTCTCAAAGAAAAACATTCAATTATGCATTCAATAATTCGTGGACATTGAGAATCAGTTTTTGAATGTTAAAATACAGTAAATTATAAAAATCGTGTGTTCAAGAAACGTTTTTTTTTTTTTTTTTTTTTTCTTCTTTTTTCTTACATTCTTGTTTTACAACCAAAATATATACAGCATGCTAATTTTTATTAAATTTTACAATATTTTTTGTTTATTTATTGATTGATTGTTACAGTATATAAACGGCGGTAGTTTGGAGCAGCTTATTCAGAACCGCTCGCTGGAGCTGCCTCACGTTGTACGCATGCGCCTTGCTTTGGACATCGCGAGGGGAATGTCCTATCTACATTCCAAGGGAATCTTCCACAGAGACCTAACTTCCAAGGTAAGTCAAGCGTAATTGTCACATCTACCTACAGCGATGATATAGACTTGCATGTTGACAATGCAGTACGGTGCTATAGGGACAGTTAAGTCACGTGACAGAGGTCATGACTCATGACCTTCTGCGTGACTTAACTACTGGGACCAAATGCTGGGTCAATTAATTGGCCATACTTTTTTTTTTCTTTCTTTCTTTCTTAAAACGCTTTGACTGGTATTACTGATTTAAATATTTCTAACCTGAGTGCAGTAGTTTTCTCACACTCACGCTAAGAAGAGGCTTCTACAATGTTAAATTAGTGCTTTGAACTGTCCTAAAACACTTAAAAGTGTATCTAGTATTCCTGATTTAAATATTTCTGACCTCAGTGCAGTAGTTTTCTCACAATCACGCTAAGAAGGAGCTTCTACAATGTTAAATTAGTGCATTTTACCGATAAAACGGTTCAATGTTGTTGGTATAGGGCTTATATCGTTATGGAACACGCTCAAAACACGTTAAAGTGTGTCTATAGTATTCCTCAGGAACATATTTCTGACTTCAGTGCTCTCATAAACACGCTAAGAAGCGACATGTTAAGCATGCTAAAACTAGTTGTACAAAGTTAAATTAGTGAGGTATAACAAAAGGTTGAAACAAGAAATGCGTGATCAGCTCGCACACTCACGCAAGCTCTATAACAAAAGTATGTCAGCACATAGTTATATTTATGTCAAAGACAAATAGTTTATTACTAATTTCCTAGATCAATAAAACATCACTTTTACGTGCACTCATTACAAATTTAAATGCATCCAAAATCAAATTATTTTTTATTTTATATTATGCTGGACGGACAAAAATAAATATACTTAAAAATTATGCTATAGCCCATTTTCAACACAAATTATTCAATGCAGCATAATTATGTTATACATCATTAAAACTGTGTTACAATAGCATTACTTTTTATTAATATTCATTTTTAGTATACAGAATAATAATATAATGAAAAAGTCGAATTTTTTGTCGAAACTCCACTACGATTTCTCGTAATCTAGTATAGTATTGTTGTAGTCAATGTTTTTATGTTAAAGTCGACGTCATTATGGATCACTCAATAACATGGGCCGCAGAAGAAAATGACTCATTTTTGCCAGTTTAAAAATACAAAGTAGTAATATTTTTGTGAGCATTGGTGTTGTTAATAGGATGAATTAGTATCTCAAGTATATGTGAAAAAAATAATAACACAAAATTGACTGATTTTTCAAAGGAAATAGACAAAAATAATGAAGTTTGTTCTTTGCTGGGCAATGTCGTCCAAGCGCATTGAATATGACGTCATACGCTTACACACTACATTATAATGTTTTTCGGTAGAAGACTCGCATCTCTCTGTTGTTGTTTTTATGTCATTTGAAAGTCAATAGTAACAATAACAATTATACATAAAAATGATCAAAAATATTTAGTGACCATCAGATTTACATCATTTTCTCCCAGTTGGTTATTTTAACTTCTTGAATTGTTTTATATTTACCTGCGCTGTGGAAAACATATGCTTAGTAAACTAAAAAAATCATTAAATCTTGCATGGTAAAATAATGATAACAAAAGTATCCGTATATTTTCTAATTCAAACACAATATAAATACGTAATAATTAGTGTACATATATTTACATCGTAACTTACGTAATTTATTTTGTCCGTGCTGCGAGGCAGGATGTTATAATGTAATGTTTAAATATAAATTAGAGAGAAGAACAATATTTGTGCAGGCAAGCCCAGTACACAGGCAAGAGATGACCGCGTACCTTGAGTATTGACCCTGGTGTATATATACCTCGAGTTAGACCAGGTATTGACCCTGACGTACCTTGGAGTCAGTATAGTGACCCTGCCTGCCGGGACATATTTGGTGAAGAACGATTGTTGAACTTACCTTGTATTGCAAATAATATTGTATTATAATATACTGAGCTAGCTTGTATCTCACTTCCGACATCTCTCTCTCTCTCTCTCTCTCTCTCTCTCTCTCTCTCTCTCTCTCTCTCTCTCTCTCTCTCTCTCTCTCTCTCTCTCTCTCTCTCTCTCTCTCGTGTGCAAAAACATTTTGACCCTGAATTTTGACACTATCTTGATTTTTGGAATAATGATTTCATACAGAAAAAAAAATTGCTGTTTCCTTGCTTTCTTATAATAATTACTTAATTCTTCAATGTTTTTTTACTTTTTTTTTTAACTAGATTTATTTTATTATTTATTATACTGTTATCATTCGTTGTTAAAAGCGTCTTGATCTGATTTTTTCCCGTTTATTTCCAAAATATTGCAAAAAAAAGTTTAGTTATTTGTTCATTAACGTATACCAAAAATCAGATAATTTAAAATACCTATTTATTATGTCAATAGCACAAAACTAATACGTAATAATTATAACAGCTCGATGCAGCAACATTTTAAAAACATAATTTATGCTATATTGTATCACATATAGCATTATGTTCAGCATAATTACTTATCTTATTTCAAAATAACAATATTTGTGCTCTACTATATAATAACTATATAACAATTTGTTTGATGCAGAATAAATTGCGCTATTTTTTTTACACGCGCACTCTAAAAAAATGGTGCATTACTTTAGTTACGTATACTTACTTATTTAAGATAATCACTTTTAAGTTATTATGAGTACCTAGCTAAAATAATGCATTTTAGCAAAATATTAACAATAGCTATTTTAACTTAAAACAACTTCAAGCAACTTAAATGAGCTATTTTTAATAATTTGCTATAATGCATTATTTTAGCTACACATAATAACTTAAAAGTGATTATCTTAAGTAAGTTAGGATTCGTAACTAAAGTAATGCACCATTTTTTTAGAGTGTGCATAACATATTATCCTAACTACTGTCTATTTTATGAATGAAAAGCTACTAAGCTAGAGAGAGAGAGAGAGAGAGAGAGAGAGATTGTTATTGTGGTGTTTTTTTCCTCCCACACTATAGCTACGTCAAATAGATTTTAATTAATTAATTAGTTAATGAGAACACATAATTAACAGGTTCTATATTATAAAAGTTAAATTTATTGCTTTTGTTTAATGACGTGCTATATTTAACGACAATTAATATAAACAAGTACACAAACCAATGTAAACAAATACTTTGGCAAGGACAAGAAGTAAACACGTAATACTTGTGCTATTAACTTTTACTAATTTACTTTATGCAACTTATACTCATAACAACAAAATTACTCATAACAAATATTGCATTATTATATATAAATATATATTTTTTACGCAATTTCAAAATATCAATATTTATTCTATGACATAAATGCGCACTCTAAAAAATGGTGCATAATATATTACTTCAGTTACTAATCATAACTTATTTAAGATAAACGCTTTTGAGTTATTATGAGCAGCTAAAAAAAGACTAATTAAAGCAAATTATTAATAGTGGTTAATTTAACTTAAAATAGCCGAAATTAATTGAAAACACCTCAAAATAGCTATCAAAATAGCTTAACTTAATTCATTATTTTAGCTGCTCATAATAACTCAAAAGTGTTTATCTCAATTAAGTTAGGATTCGTAACTGGAGTAATGCACCAATTTTTTAAGGTGATAATATATCTGGTATTATATTACGTAATATAATATTCTTTCCTTTCTTAGTTGGTATAGCCATGGGTCCTGAAATTTTTTATCATCAATAGTTATTGAAGAAAATGAAAATTAGATATTAGGTCAACTTTTTGATTTACCTTCTTCCCCTTCAATTTATGTTACAAGAACTACACGGAAAGTATAAGTTGCGTAATTTATGGTGCATTTATGTCACTATAGTTTAGCATAAATGACGCTAAATTATAACAACATAATAGTTATGCTACGTAACATAATTAGTATGCAGTATAGCATAGATTATGTTGTATTGAACAAATTGTGCTGAAAGGGGGCTCTCATAATTATTACGATTTTATTTTTGTCGGTGGGTATAAATTCGATTCAGGTGGCTGATTCTGTAACTTCATAACGAACGAAATTATGCGATATTTTATGCAAATTTGTTTGTTGACAAGAAAGCGAAAAAAGTACAAAATCAACCCCCTGGTTGATTTTTTACTCATTATTTTTGTACTAATATTTTACTCATTGATATATTATTATAGGGTGTGTACGCATGACGTCATTCTGAATGCTTTTCGATGCTCTTCTTGAGCAATGAATAACATTGCTCAGCATAGGATTAATGTAGTTTTTGGCCTTTTTCTTTGGAAAATTAGCTATCTTTTGGTTATTATTATTTTTCTTGCATACTTGAAAAACTAAGTCAACCTGTTAACAGCTCTCAAAAAAATTGCGAAGTATTTTTAAACTGGCAAAATGAGTCATTTTTCCATACTGGCCCATGTTAGTTAACGCTCACTTATGGCGTCGACTTTAACATGAATGAAACCACCTTATATGTATACAATTACCATTCAACTCTTGCGTATATTATTCTCATATGAATGACATTGTTAAATTAGCATCAGTTATTGAATGGTATGTAAATAAAATATAAATATTAACACAATGGAATTGTGTGGGTGTGAGGTTAAGTCCCGAGATTCTAACAATGTGGGCGATAGGTCGACTTTTTGAACAATCGCCCAAAATAACTTACTAGTTTGTATTGTACAAATAATCGATTGATCAAATGACCTTGAAGCATTGTTAGGTTCTCGGTACTGTATGTAGGTATGTGAGTACTTACAGTACGTACAGTACAGTCAGTACTTAGATATGTATGTACTATGTACGCACGTAAGATATTTGGCAATAATGCTCACTCACTCACTCACTACGGTGCTCAGTAAAAATGTAAAGTTGTCGTTGCTGACTCATTCTTGGTCTATTTGCAGAAATGTGTGAGATTTCGCAATATTTTATACCACGTCTGCAGGCTAAATATAAATTGTGCTCTCTCTCTCTCTCTCTCTCTCTCTCTCTCTCTCCCTCTCTATCGCCCCCAGGTGCCTCTCAGATGACACAGATCACTTCACACACCCTCACTCAAATCAATTTCTAATATCTCGCATCGATTACTTTCTTAATATAAATTTCTGAAAATTCCCCCTATATTATGTAGCTTTCGAAGGGATGAAATTTTTAACTAATATGCGTACAGCAACATTTAAAAATAGAATTTTAGCTATTTCAATTTTTTAAATGAATTTATTTAAGTTTTTGTCCATCTACAAGGATAATTATTGAAACTTAAGTTGCATTTTTGTAAATGTAAATTTTAGAATCGCATAACTTTATGCTGTATTTTTATGCTGTGATCACAGTATAATAATTATTATTACCCTACTGAAAAAGTTCTTAGGAAATCTCCTTAAAAAAAAAGAGAAAAAATTCTATGGAAAATTGGCATATGGAGAAAATAACTTCCATAGAAATTTTTTAAGGAACCGGCGGTGCGGTTCCATAGAGAAAATTTTACAAAAAGTCTATAGAGATTCAAGAATAAAAGTTCGTTATTTTTTTCTCTTTATACTTTCTATATGTTTTACTCAGATAAATAAAAGCAAAAACATTAACATTATTACTGTTTCCAAGTTCAATATCGTTTTTGGATGACCGATTTGGGTATGAAAAATCGAGTTACATCCAAAAATGCAATAAAATTTCTAACGGGTTGGTAACTTTTCGAAATAAACGCACTTTTTGGGCAGAAATAAAAAAAAATCAAAATTTTTTTTTCGTTGATTCTAGTTAAAGAATAAAAAATAAACACTATTTATTCTTATGCATATTTTGATTTTTCGCATAGAACACAGGAAATTGTGTAAAGTAAATTTTTATATCATTTCTAATTAGGTTGAGAAGAACGTTTATTCCGTTGAAAATCGACGGTTTTTATCAACTCTATTTATGCTGATAAATCAACGTTTAAAGTGAAATTGTACTTAAGCGTTGAGTTTTGAAACGTTAATTAACAACACTTATAACCATTGAAAAAACACTTATTCCGTTGATTACTAGAATTTTTTAGTGTGCTGTCGATATATTTCTCCTTACAAAACTTCTATAGACATTTATTCTCCATTCAAAATTTGTAAGGAGATTTATATTCCATTGACCTCTATTCTTTCTATAGACATTTTTTATGGAGCTTGTAAGAATCTCTATGGAACTTAAGTTACTTCTAAGGAGAAATCTGCTCCTTTCAAATAACTCTATAGAGAAAATACGAATCTCCATTGACTTTTTATATTTTTATGGAACTTTTAAAAAATTCTATAGAATTCATCGACTTTCCATAGAAAAATACTGATTTCTATAGACATTTCTGAGGACATTTCCAGCAGGGTAAATAAAGCAGAAATTATGTTGTTATGAATAATTAGTGTTGCTAAAGTTATTAATACAACAATTATTATTTACTTAAACTGATTTGTATACGTAGTTTAGTATTCATTCATCTATTTACAAGGAAAAGAAATAATAAATTGTTGTTGGGCCAGGCAGTTTATATAGTATATAAATATAAGAATAACATTGAATGTTAAAACAAGCATTGGTCTAGTCATTATTTACAATTAAAAAAAAAAACTATCTATTTGCGCAAGGTTTATACTGATTTGGCATCATTTATGCTAATGACATCAATGCAGCATAAATTACGTAATTAATTCTTCCCAACAACATTTATGCTACGATAATGACAAAAATGCACCATATGGGTATATTTCGCAAAATTTTCCGTGCCGTGGTGGTGAAGTGCAATTTAACTTGTTTAATAAGGTTCTAATGTGATCATTTCAAAATATAAAACATTCAATTAAATAAATGTATTGCTATTAAGCTCTGTGTATCATGCAAAAATTAAAATAGTATTTTAATTCTGCTAATGCCGAATCCTTAATATTTATATAGTTGTCTACTTCATAATAAACTCAATTTTTATATGAATATAATTTTGACATAAAAAAATTAGTAATAAATTGTAATAATTATTTATTATATTAATAAAAGGTGAGAAAAAAGATACACGATTGTGATATAGTATTATTAACTCTTAATTTATTTTTTTATTTAGGATAATTTTGCATATTTAGGGCACGTTTTTAAATGGGAAAAAATATAATCACAATTAGGCGTATACTAATGTAATTAGGGATTCATTTGGGGAAAAAAACGAAAAAAAATTAAAAAAATATATATATAAAAAAAAAAAAACAAAAAAAAAAACAGCAACTTTGAAATGAACTAGCTTTATAGCCCATTTATTTTATTTCAAAAAGGTTATGTGCTGTGTTAAATTAACTAATATTATTGTGCCCTAAAAATTATTAAGTTATCATTATTTTATTTTATTATTTTTGATAGAGAGAGAATAGAGAAAGAGAAACTTAGTCCCTTATACAGTGGAGTAAGTAGCCAGAGATGCCGCTGAAGGTTTCTCACTGACGTCACGAGCTAAAGGGTAGGAGTGGGGATGCGAGAATATTTTTTTTCAAAAGAGGGCGCTACGGACTAACCTGTCTCTGTATAAACCTTGCTATTTGCGTATTTATTAATTCATCCAATTATTTATGTTTATTTTCGTATATTTATTTGCTTATCTAACTATTGATTGATTAACTCATATATATGTATAACCTATATCCTATAGCTATATATATATATATATATATATATATATATATATATATATATATATATAATATATATATATTTATATATATATGACAACCATATTAGGATTTGCATACTATAAAATCGTATAAGTAAGTATGTATATATAAGTAACTCTGCATCGCACTTGTGTGCTACACATTAATATATACATCTGATTGCGTATATATATGGTATATACTTTGTATGTATGTTCTGCACGTATTTGTGACGTCATTATGATATATATACACACATACATGTATTTTTATACTAGATGTAACCATATATGATTTTAAACATGGACAGAAATGTATATATAATTATGCTATTTAATTTGAAAAAAATTTATTCTTAATATATTACAAACATAATTTATGCTATATATAGTGACCATGTTACATTATCATATATCACTCATGTTATATTCAACATAATTAATTATGCTATACCAAAGTATTTTTAATTAATCTAATATAGGGTCTATGCATTCATGTTAATGTCGACTCCATGTTGGATCCCTCAATAACATAGCAGCATAGGAAAATGTATCATTTTGCCAGTTAAAAAATACTAAGCAATATTTTTGAGAGCATTGATGCTGTTAATAGGTTTGAATTAATATCTCAAGTAGGTGAGAAAAAAATTAATATCCAAAAACTAAACGATTTCCCAAAGAAAATAGCCAAAAACAAAGTTTGTCCTATGCTTAGCAATGTTATTCATTACTCCAGTATGGCATCCAAGCGTATTACGTCGTGCGTATACACTCTATAAATAACTTTTGTAATTTATTTTTGCTGCGTGTAAAATTTTGTGATTTTTGCTAATTATTAAATTTTAATCACCTTTCACCTACTAAAAATAGTTCCTTTATATTATTGTTATTAAAATTTATTGCCAAGCAAAATCAAGCTTTAGTGTTACACAATGTATATACATAGAAAAACCATAATTAAATATAGAATATATATGTAACATAAAATTTTAAGAGCAAGCATAATACAATTGAAATTATTTACTTTTAATTCAAGCCCATTATTTTATTTTAACTTGTTTAATATATTTATATTTTAATGATTTAATAGAATCATGATTATTTAATGTTTAAGCTATTATATAATGCTCCATATATATATGTATTGGTATTTATTATGCTGTACAATATAGTTGTTTTGCTAAGTAACATACAACAAAAATATGCTGTTTAGGAGATCATTTTTCTTTAAAATCAAAGAAGATTGAGGATGATTTTCATGTTTTTATTATTTATTATTTTTTAAATAATTTGACTTTTTTTTTTTTTTTTTTTTTTGTATTTAAAAGCAAAATTATCTAAAATTCTGAAAAATTTAAAATTTGACCTTATTTTTCCTTTCCATTCTTCTAAGGCACATGTTGTTATCATTCCGCTAAGTTTTAGTTTGTCAGCCTGAAAATGTCGCTGTTTATCCATAACAAAGTGTGTTACAGTACTTTTAAATAATTCTTAACTTTTTCCTAATATTAAATAGAGCTTGCATAATAATTTTTTTTTCTCTCTCTATATGAATTTTGAGTTAAATATTTGAAAGCTTCAAAATGGACTAAAATGCAGATAGGTCAGAGATCAGATAGAATATTAATGAATGAGAGTGACGTCAAACGTAGGCAGTGTATTGTATGAATGAACATAGTAATTCTGTGACGTCATTTCTCAATTACATCACGACATATATTTAAATATAAAATGCAGCGCCTTGCTTAGCAATACACTATCTTTAAATTTATATATACAGTTATCTCTCTTGCTATAGGGGCTGTCTACTTAACGTTACTATGATTTATTATATATAATGACAAAAATAAATTACGTAATTTATGCTGTATTTATGTCATTATAGCATAACATGATGCTAAATTATAGAACATAAATAAATATAATATACAATACAGTATTTATGCTATGTAACATAGTTATTATGCAGTATAGTATAGTTTATGCTAAATTGAAAAAATTGTGATGAAAATGAGCTAGCATAATTATTACGTATTTATTTGTGTCCGTGTGTTTATCGACAGAATAAATTACGTAATTTATGCTGCATTGCTATATATTGTAGAGCACAAATGGTATTATTTTATAATAACATAAGAAATTATGCTGAACATATTAAATGTTATGCTATGTAGTATAATCGCTTTACACTATATACTATAGCATAAATTATGTTGTTATGCGTAAATGTTGCTGCATTGCGCTATAGCATAATTATTACGTTTTTTTTTTCTGTTCGTGTGTATATGGACAAAAATAAATACATCACGGAATTACGTAATTTATGCCATTATAGCATAAATAATGCTAAATTGGAAACAATATAAATTATTATAGTGTACAACAAAATAGTTACGCTATGTTTGCTATAGTTATTATGCTGCTATTGAACAAATTGTGCTAAAAATGAGCTAGCATAATTACTAGTAAGTCATTATTATTTTATTGTCATAATATTAATTGTATTTTATTGGGTTTTAAATGAAATTATACATAAAAACAAAAAAGTAAAGTATTATATACATGACGAAATTTAACGTGCGTCGACGGATCAACAAAGTTGGAACAATGCAAGCAAATGGAGCTGTTCACAATGTTTTTTGTAAATTACAATGTGAACAGTTGCATTTGTTTACATTGTTCCAGCTTTGTTTATCCGTCGACGCACGTCAAATTTACGTGTTATGTGAGAAGTACTCCAACTTGATGAAGAAAAAAGGCAAAATGCCTATTCACTAAAAATGGTCTCACACCATAATATCACAAAACACTGCTTCTTATATACATATATATATATAATTGCTCGAGTGATGGCTATATACATTCCGCACTAGCATATTCCAGGTGAAAGCTTAGCTACATGTAATTTCATTTGTGTCTCCGCACGTGACTAAAACAATCAAAAGTTCACTGAACCTACTATTACTGAAGTCACAACTAAACATATCTCATGTAAACCATGTTGATGGTATAACAAATACATTGGTAACATAGGGAAACAATAAATCTAGTGACAACTTTTAAACTAACAATAAGCTCTTTTTCTATCATTGAGTTGTATACAAGACTTACGCAAAATTGAGGTTTAGTGAGAAAATAAACAAACTATGTGCAACAATACTAATAAAGTGCTATAGCAGCTTACCCTGATCTTACCGTCTTCCTTGCTTTCTTATGAGGGAATGAAGCAGCTATATAACTTGACTTAGAAAGAAAAAAAAATCTCGACACTGTTTTTTTTTTTTTTTTTTTTTTTTTTGATGTAGCTTACTAAGTTTTAAAGCATTTGTTTTCCTGATTTTAAAGTTTTAACTAAATTGAATTAAAATTAAAGAAAACAAAAGCTTTGAGACTCACTTACAGTAAGCTACAGTAAAAATTTTAATATTGCGAAAAAATTATAATTCAAGTAATAATCTGCTTCATTTTCCCATAAGAAAGCATGTTAAATGAAGACATTAAGACACTACGTAGTTATCACTCTATTGGTATTGTTGCATGGCTTCTCAGTTTGTTTATTTTCTAACTTTCATCAGTTTTTATTGATCTGTACATAATGGATATAAACAATATAATGGCCAAACTAGAATGCTCCTATATAATAATATTAAGATACCTCCACTATGGCTATACTAGACATTCCTTTGGTGTGGGTGAAAGCTGCATAATACATAATTCAAAATGTGTATCACGCATGCATACAGTAGTTCACTGAACCCTCATAACTTTCACGTCAGTGCCATGGTTGTGGCTGGCTGCTGCTATATACCTAGCTAGGTATGCCATAGTTATATTATGTGCACAATGTATAAGAGTAAAGTCGTCACTTAATATAATCTCACAGCAGCAGATTTACTGAAGTGAGGTTTACTGATAAAAATAAACAAACCCACAGCCCGCAACAATACTAACAAAGTTTTAGTCCTCGACTTTGTCTTCATTTAACGTGCTTTCTTATGGGGCAATGAAGCATTATATTTGAATGCTTAATAATTATTACAATGAGGAATACTAGTCATACTTTTACGTGTTTTAAGTCAATAAAATGTTCTGTAATTTAAATTTGTAAAAGCATTTTCATAGCATTTTTATTTATTTTTATTTTTTATTATATTATTATTTTTTAATAAAAGTACTGCACTGACGTCAGAAATACTTTTACATGAAGAATACTGGTAACACTTTTTCGTGTTTTAAGACAATAGTAAAATTTGACCACTTTTTTTTTTTTTTTTTTTTTTTTTTTTTTCATCGCACCAATAAGGTTTATTCAGTTGATTCAAACATTAGTTATTATTTTACTTGTTCACATAGCTTGAGGTAGTTATGCAATGTATCAAAATGTTTGTCTAATTTTTCTGAGAAACTAAAGTTTGTATCTTAGCGACTTAGCCTGGTCAATTACTGGCGTGCATGTCCCACAAAATTACTTAAGTTGCAGGTAGACGTCATATATGAACACTAAATAACATGGGCCGGTATGAGAAAATGACTCATTTCGCCAGTTTAAAATTACTTTGCAATATTTTTAAGAGCATTAATGCTCGCATTACATTAGGTTTTTAAGTGTACGAAAAAAATGATATCATAAAAAAAAAAAAAAAAAGTTATTCGTTGCTCCAGTAAGGCGTCAAAGCGCACGTACGCGCTTTTTCATACATGTACACTCCTCCCGAATAAATCTGACTGCAGCGTTCATGTCTCCAAATGTTAAATATATGGGGAAACTTTAACGCAACCGGTCAGATTTATTCAGGAGGAGTGTACTGTACAGTATGCTCATGCAAGTTTGTTTTCTATTGGTTGTGAAGTGTGTAAATATTTATTGATTGATTGTTTGATTTCAGAACGTGTTGATCAAGCGAGATGACAGCAGTGGAGAGATGAGTGCAGTGGTTGGTGACTTCGGCCTAGCAGCTAAAATACCTGACCCTAGGTATGTAATTAAAAAACACATTGCTAGTCAGTTGAAAACTGACACTAGAACGCTAAAAATTTCATGCATTTGGCTTTTAACATTTATTAATTTCATTCAACATTTAAATAATAATTTAAATTTTATTTGTTGTCTGTTTTGAAGTAGTTTTCCCAATTCAGTCTCACATCAAAAAACTAAACTACCACAACTTTCAGTGGCATATTAATTTGTAAATCAATATTGATTGATGCTAGCAGCTTCAGTAGCCAGTTCAATGATTCAGCTCGTCACCAGGATTACATTACACTGGTTACTGAAGCTGCCAAGTCAACCCTAAGACAAATCAATGTTGACGAATGGTATGTTTTGACACAGGAGCAGGTATCGTCTCCCCACAGTAGGCAGTCCCTACTGGATGTCCCCCGAGTGCCTCAAAGGTCAGTGGTACGACCAGCAGTCGGACGTGTTCTCTTACGGGATCATCTTGTGTGAGCTGATAGCGAGAGTCGAGGCCGACCCTGATATCATGCCGAGGACTGAGAACTTTGGGCTGGACTATATCGCCTTCTCAGAGATGTGTGGGCCCTGTCCGCCTGACTTCCTCAAACTGGCTTTCTCATGTTGTACAGTGAGTAGTGTACCAATATTTGGTAGTCAGTACCATTATTTAGTAGCCATTAGAACAATTAGTAGTCAGTAGTAGTAATATTTGGTAACCAGTACCAATATTTAGTAGCCTACTAATATTTGGTAACCATTACCAATATTTAGTTATCAGTACCACTGTTTAGTAGTCATTACAGAAATCTAGTTGTTAGTATTTAGTAGGTATGTTTTGTAACTTTCCAAAATGCGTTTAACTGTCAAAAATTCCTCATCTTGCATAAAATATAAACCTAAATATTTTTCATATTTTATAATTATCTTATCCTAAAATATAGAAAATAAGTTTAAATAAAAGATACTTAAAAATGTGTCTTTAAGTGTTAAGGTAGTTACGATAAATCATAGAAGACTTCCATTTCTCTGAAAATAATTTTCTAAAATTGTTCTAAATTTTTCAGTTTGAGCCAAAGAGCCGTCCCTCATTCTGTGAGATCGTAGATCGACTTGAAGGTCAAGTTCTCGCTTACGAGGTTAATGCTGCCAGGTCAGAGGCTACAAGGTTGGCCCCTGTGACCCCAAGAAGGTCACCCAGTATGGAGAGATCATTTAGCAACATTGGAGCTCGCAGTGAAGAGTTCATCACTAACATCGTAGCTCCTGAGAGTAGGGTGAACACAAGGAAGCGTAAGTCCGCCATATTGGAGGTTGCTTATACATGGTGCAGCATAGGACAAACTAGCGGTGTGACTTATGGCAACTTTCACACCCATGATTTCATACTCATTGGCATATTAATTTGTGAATCAATATTAATTGATGTTAGCAGCTGCAGTAGCCAGTTCAATAAAATCAGCTCTTTGCCAGGTTTACATTGAACTGGCTACTGAACGTCTAACTTAATCCAGAGACAAATCAATACAATCAATGTTAGTGACGAGATATGCTGGGCCAAAAGCTAAACTAACGACCAATAGAGGACTTAAAATACAGTATTCAAATGTCTTGCATTGTTAGGCCTGGAAGTATAGGGAAAAAGTTAAGAATTATTTAAAAATAGTTTTCATTGTAATGGAGAAATGACAACTTTTTTGGGCTGAAAATTAAAAAGCTTAGTAGAATAATACTAACATGTGCCTTATGAAAATGGAGATCAAATATGCCCAACTTTAATATTTTCAGGGGGTTAGGAGATGACATTGCAAATTGAGGGCTATGCTGCATTTTGGTACATCTGCAATCTCCGCGGGTGCAATTTTTGTACACATGCAAACTTTGCCACACCTACTAATGGTACACCTGTGCAGGCTAAGCATATAAAGATGTTTCAAAAGTGGGGAGCACGGAGAATGCAGATGTGACAAAATTGCACCCAAGGATATTGCAGTGGTAGAGAAATACTGCGGAGCCCTTGAAATATAAAATACTTCATTTCATTTATTTATTTATTATTATTGCCAGTAATTATTTACTTATTTTACTTTCATTACACATAACAATGTTGTAGCGAACATTATGTGTATCCCCTTTTTATATCAGTGGAAGCAAAATGTGTATCTCATTTCTGAACATAATGTACAGCTCTGGCCAAAAGTTCCCGAACGATTTGCATAGGCAACCCGCAACCACACTATGTTATCTTTATGAGAAAACGCAGCGGCCGCCTCTGCCCCGTTCGGGAACTTTTGGCCAGAGCTGTACATGGTGCTCAACTTACACATATTGCTTACTGTGACAAAAACGAGACATACATATATAGTTATTTTCTGCTACGACATCAATAAAAAGAAAAAAACACTCAACTAACTGTCTGCATGTTTTCAGTGTGTCACCGGCGCTCCCTCTCAGAGGAGAAGATAGCGACGCCCAGCCCCAGTGAGAAGGCACGCTGTCACCTGATGTACCCTCGCACCCCCGCCTCACCTCCTCCCGAGGTCAGTCCTGATGGACTGTTACTTCTCAACCCCCAGAGTGTGGGGCAGTGCATGGGCAAGAGAGACCCTCACTACAGACCAAGTCAGAGGTCCACCAACCCTTTCACTGCACTGTCGCAGTTCAGGGGGGCTAAGAAACTGCTAGGTATGTATAAGCACATTAACAGTTTAACATTAGCAGCTAGCACGCTTGGAAGAGGCTTCTATAATGTCGATTTGCTGGATTTTTCCAACTTAAAACATGTCAAAGTGTGTCTAGTATTCCTCATTTAAATATTTCTGAATTCAGTGCAGTAGTTTTCTCACAAACATGCTGAGAAGAGGCTTCTACAATGTGCATTTTACTGTCTTAAAATATGTAAAAGTGCACTACTGTATTTCTCATGTAAATATTTCTGTAGAATATGGTTTCTTATTAAATATACTGCGCTAATTTTTATTATTATTTTATTTTACCCATAAAATTAACAATGATTTATCATTATAATGTGTACTGTCAATTGGAATGACTTTTGCCACGTATAAAAAATTGTTTAATTCAGGGTAGAAAGTTGTGGAGGTCATCACTAGGTCAAGCTTAAAACATCTGTGTTGTTAGCTTACCCTGAAAGGGACTATAGCGTCATGATATGTTTGAATGTATTTACTCCCTAATTGAAGCTCATATAAACGTGAAACAAAAACTAAATGATAGTGCAAAAATTAATCTCCCCCCCCCCCCCCCCCCCCCAAATGTATATGTATTTGATCAATGATGTAATATTAAAATGTCTTACTTGTGTTTTGACAGGTGGAAAGGACAACAGCTGGAACGAAGGTGACTCTTTCTCCTCATGTTTTGAACTTCCCTCGCCCTACTTCAACGCAATCTGCACAGACAAAAAACCAACCACTTCGCAAGCTATTTCTCTACCTTCATCCCCTACAGCACTTCGTAAAGCCGTATCACCACGTCAAACAACCCCTAAACCACAGAAAACCTCCCCTAGTCTCTTCACACATCCTTTATTTAGCTTAAAAAACCGTGGTAAACCATTATTAAGTTTCCCTGGTCAAAATGCATATTATTTAAATCCCGCTGGATTACGGACATGTAATTCCACTACAAATTTAGTCGAATGTCCGATGGAAAATCCCGTACAGTTCCGACGAAGAGGCTCATGTGAGTCTGGGTTTTTCTCTGTTGGTAATTCCAGCACCACGGACTTGAGTCCGTCGTTTGACGAGTCCATAGCAGCTGCCCTACTTAGCTCCTCAAACAGTCAGCTACAAGATATTCTGGACGGCTACTCGGGGCTCAGTCTAGGAAATCGACACTTCAAGCGATCTTCCTCCATTTACACAGACAGCAGTGAGGATATCAGCAGTCTCGGTGATTTGGACCCGAGTGAAAAAAACAGACTGCAAAGTCACCCACAAATCACGAAAATCGTGGAGTATTTCGAGAGGAAGAGCGAGGATAAGCGAGAGAAGATCGCATGGCTTGCGAGACAACACCGAGAGCTGTTGTTTCAAGCCGCAGCAAGGAAATATCCGAGTGATGCATTTAAGAGACTGGGGAAGGCACCAAAAATTGAGAGAATTCAAAAATCTTTAGTTTTACCATTAGAAAGTAAGCCTGTGGTTCGTAAGACTTCCATACCTCAGAGACTTAGCATTTGTGAGGGGACAGTAAGGTCAAAATTGCAGCTCTTTGATAAGAAATGAAGATTTTAGCATTATTTACTGTACATAGTAGGCATTTGACGTTTATATCACTGTATATGAGAATAATGAAGATTTTTTGTATTATATAGTGTACATACATATATATGTGGAAAACAAATGAAATTTTGGATTTCATAACTTGTACTTTTTGTGAATTTGATGGAAAAATGAGGTATATATACTGTATAGGTAGTTTATTAAAAAATGAAATTTTCGGTATTATATAGTGTACATACTGTGGTAATTTTGTTAAAAAAAAATGAACTTTCTATCGTAATAAAGTGTACATCTTGAGTATTTGATTACAAATGAAGTTTCTGGCAATATATTGTGTACATATGTTACAAATGAAGATTTTGTTGTTATATATTGTACAATAATATATTATTATGGCAATTATATTATAAAAGTAAATAAATATTATGACTGTATAAGTACAGCTGTCCACATCAAAGAACGATATTTTAGTAGAAATATTTCAGTTTTAATCATAAAAATAGGTGTTGTTTCTTAAAGTTTACATTATAAATTTCGTTCTTATGGCAGTACGACTGTATAATTATGTTAATTAACTATATTAATTCCTTTCTGCTAAATAAGTTAAGCAGTAACCTTTTGGTTTACCTTGTTATGTTGAGTTTGTGTGATATCTAACCACATTTGAGTTTACGTAACTAAAAATAACTTTGCCCCTTTACTCTCTCTCTCTCTCTCTCTCTCTATCTCATTTCTCGTGACAAATTCTATATTGGTGTTTACATTTTTTTTTCTTTTTTACTTTCTTTAAAAACTAAAGTGTGTTCAGTATTCCTAACTTAAATATTTCTAACCTTGGTGCAGTAATTTCAAAAAAAATGAATAATAATAACGCTAATAGGAAGAGGCTTACAATGTTCAAAGATAGAAATTTTGAGGTCATTTGAATTTTCCCACTCCACCTATGATTGGTTGGCTCACTTCACCTCTACCCCCCCCCCCCCTCCAAAAACAACTGAAAATTTACCTTTTAATATATGGTTATTATTTGCCAACTATAATTTTAGAAACATTTACTAATATTTCGTTTCTTCCCCCCCCCCCCCCCCCCCCCCTCCAAGAATATATTTTTAGTACAGTAATTAAATAAATTAAATACTAGATTTTATATTTTATTATATCAGGCAGTACGCAAAATATATATTTTTTTTAGTAAAGCAACAAGCAATTTAGCAAATTTGAAGATAAAAACTTCAAATAATTTGATATTTCAGTTTTTTCTAATCAATTCTACTATTTTTAATGTAATTTTAAATTTTTATATTATTTTTTTTTTTTTCATATAATGGTCCAACTACAAAATAGCAAGTACAATTAAAAAGAAAAAAGAAAAAAAAAAGAGGTGAACCAATTTTAATCTGATTTGAAGTTTAAACACCAAGGCAGCTATGTACAGCTGGAGAAAACATTGCACTTTGTCAAGCAAGTGTACAGTGACAAAGTACTTAGCCAGTGTCACATGCAGCTAAGCAAGCAGTTCATGTACACTTGCTGACACCATAATGTTAACATCAAAGACAATGCCGCTTTCTAAAGAAACGGGTAGAAAATGCATTTTCAGGTAAGAGCAGTGTTGCTAAATTCACTGAAAATCATGAATGAATTCTTTAGGAAGCCGCATGTTAACTTTATGTTGCCTGGGAGTGTACATTGCAACATTGAAACTTGGACAAGGCAATTTACAGGGTTTGCTGAATGGAGAAATGAGAGAAACTTTTTTTTTTTTTTTTTTTTTTTTTTTTTTTTTTTTTTTTTTTGCGTTGCAAGATATCAAGTCTTCCAGATAGAAATGTCGATGTAAAGTTTTTTTGTGATGCGACCTTTAATCTTACCTGTTCTTTTTATAGAGCTCATAGTCGCATGGCAAAAAAAAAAAACTCTACTACTACATCTCCATTCGCAAGAACTGATATGCTAGTCTTTGAAAACATATTGTCTACTTTTTTTTTCTAATTTTCTAACAATTTTCTATCAAAAATCCAAATTTTTTCTTCTTCCCCCCCCCCCCCCCCCCCTCCATGGATTTAAAATAACGGCAGCTGATTAACGTCCTATTTGCCCAACATAAAAATTTCTTATATTTTCAAAGAAAATTTAACTGTTTGTCATTTTAAAATAAGTAATGTTTGCTCAAAAATTGAATGAGAAAAAAGAAAAAAGATTTTATTCTGTCCAAAAAATAATACTAATAATAAATATTTATAAAATGATAAATATAAAAATAAAAAAATTGTAAGTGTTGCAGATAAAAAAAATAGTACCAAAATATAGGGATAATTCCAATTTTTAAAATAAATTCTCTATTTTATTAATATTCAATTATTTTCTGGCTTGAAAAAAATGTTTCTAGTCTTTTTTTTTTTTTTTTTTTTTTTTTTTTTTTTTTTTTTTTAAACATGGCATCATATTTTTTTCTAAATAATGCGCAGCTATTTTAGGTTAAGAAAATAATGGTAGTAATAAAAAAATGGAAAAAAAACGACCAAATTCAAATATATTTTGCATGATAATTTTATAATTTGTTATATTTTTCAATGTGCATGTTTAATTTTTTTTTTTTTTTTTTTTTTTTAACTGCAATAATGAAATTCTGAATTTTCTCTCTTAATATTCAGTTCTACTTCATTTCAGTGCATTTTTTTCTTTTTTAAAACAGGTTAACAAATTTACATTTCAAAAATTGCATTTTTAACTTTCTTTTTGTTACATTTTTTTTTTTTCCGTTTATTTTTGTAAAACGTATTTTTTAGTTTAAAAAAATCAATTTTTCCCACATTTAACGTTGGTATTAATGAGGCATCTTAAAACTAGTTATTAATTTTTTAAAACATATAGGATGTTTGTATGATATTGCGCATTATGCCATGTTGGAATAGATAAATTCAATACCCAGTATTCCAGTATAGGACAAAGCCTTTTTTTTATTTTTTTTTATTATTTTTACATTAAAAACACAGTCAAGGAAAAAAATAATAATTATGCTAGCTTATTTTCAGCAACAGTTATACACTACTACATAATAACTATGTTAAATAGCATAAATATTATGTTGTACAGCATTATTATTTATTATTTTTTTTTTTTTTAATTTGGTAAAACTTATGCTGTATGATTAAACGTAAGCGTAAATTACGTAATTTATTTTATTTGTGAAAAATAAATTTCTGTTCATAGTATAATATAAAACATTTATACGCCTAATTTATAATAATGCAAGCAAAAAATAAATATATTTAAAAAAAATCTTACTTTATATAAAAGAAACAAGCCAGAATTTATCATTTTCATAAATATATAATATAAAAAATGCAAGCCTTCCAAAATTATTAATTGGTGAATTACGAGTGTTTGTTATTTTTAATGCAAAATAAATTGCAAATTATTAGTATGATTAAATTTGTAACCAAATGTGACCACGCCCACTTTTCTTCCTTATACTAAATAATTGTATTTTCCCTAACTTGCGCTCTACCGCCATATTTGTGATACGAAATACATGGTGAGATATAGAGACAAAGTAAAACTGATCATATGATTTGTCAGCATAAAATTAGTAAATCTATTGGCGTTCTTCTACTTTTTTTTAATTTCTTATGCACCATGACATTTAACATCACAAACATGGCGGCTAGGCGTAGTAATGTGAAATCTTCCTATATGTAAATATTTCTATGTAATACACAAGTCAGTATTTTTATTCTAATAAAATTAAATATTTAAATTTATTGTTTTGTGTTTTAATATTTTTCATACAACCTTATAAAAAATCTTGAACATAAAAAAAAAGAAAAAAAAGACTAATGACAGGTAATAACCTGAAAATCATTGTTGATTTAATCGGAGTCATTGATTTCTAATTTATTTTCCGTTTGCGGTTTTATTACTTCACAGCTCACTGGTCTACGCGCGCAGGACCATGCGCGATGTGAACCGCATTTGTCATTTTATGAATGGAAAATAAATTTAGAAATCAATGACTCCAGCAAGATCAACATTGATTTTCAGGTATGTTCGGATCCGAACATACCTGAAATTCAACGTTGATCTTGCTGGAGTCGTTGATTTCTAAATTTATTTTCCATTTCGGATCCGAACATCCCTGAAAATCAACGTTGATCTTGCTGGAATCATTGATTTTTAAATTTATTTTCCATTCATAAAATGACTAATGCGGTTCACAGTTCGCTTGTTCCTGCGCGCGTGGACCAGTGATATTTCAAGTTCAAAGAAATGAGAAAGTGCCTGTAAGTTAGACTACTTGTTCAGCTACAAATATAGCTAAGTTGCCTACATTTAAGGGGCTTCAGTTTTAAATATAAATGGTATACCAATAATTATTGCTCAATATGTAATTATTTTAAATATTTGTGCAAATTTCTCTATATTGATACGTGAAAATTGATTTAAAATTATGTGAAATTTCACAAATGAAGTCACATTAGATTTTATGATATTTCTATAAATGTATTACAAGCTTTTGGTAACTTTTAACTAAATCTAGTAAAAAAGAACCGTAATTTTTTTAGGAAGACTACAAAATTTGAGGGGTAAATTTTATTTTATATTCCAATAAAGGGTATTAGTCCTGATTCGATAAATATGGGAATTTATAATTATTCAGTCAATTTGGGATTTTTCATTGATTTTTGGAAGTCGTCACGGGTGTCAACTTTTTCCTATGCCCACATGCATAAGTTGACATTTGTGACTTCAGTTTTATATAATATTCAAATTTTAATTAAAAATACTAAATGAACTAAAAAAAAATTAGAATTGCATATCAATCGATTCAAGACAATGACCTCTTTTAGAATATAATAAAAATTACTCCTTTTTTCCCCCCTCATTTCACTAGATTCATAGATATTTAAAAAAAAAAAAAAAAAAAAAAGGATTTTCAAGGAAGTTTTATCAGTTTTTTAATAAATTCAAGATAATTAACTGCATTTAAATTTTAGATTAAAAAATATTAATTAGATGATCTAATATTATATTCAAGTGTTATCAGTTTTTGGATGATTCATCCCCCCCCCCCCCATTATTTATGGATTTTAAATATACTTAGCTGATTCTAATATTTATTAATTTCTTCTGTTTAGTTCTAGTATAGTAGTATTATAATTTTTTTTTCCTCCCAAGAATACTATATTATAATGAAAGTATAAATTATACTTATACTTGTTAGATCAAATAAAGAAATATACACATATAATTAAAGTCTAGTGATTAAACAGAGAGGTTTCATTGTTTTGTCTCAATAATTAAGACATGTAGAAGATATCTAGGGTAATGATGTTTGCGAAGCTGCTCTAATATGTCCAGCTGCGAGCAATGTGGACAAATCGTTATATTATAGGGATGCGTTGATGAGTGAGTGACCCTCTCAGGTGAACAAACGTAAAGACACACACCTGTAATATCTCTCGTCTCGTGTGTCAGATCTGAAACTGCGTCGTTAGATTATTATGTTACTGTAGCAAATTATACTGATACAAATAAATATACGTAATAATTATGCACGCTCATTTTCAGCACAATATTTGTTCAATACAATATTTATACATAAACTATGCTATATTGCTATATACGGTGTGTGCGCATGACGTCATAATAAATGCACTTCGCTGCCATAATTGAGCAAAGAATAGCATTGTTTAGCATAGGACAAACGTAAGTTTCCGCTATTTTCTTTGGAAAGTAAGTTGTTTTTGTAATTATGATTTTTCTCGCATATACTTGAAAACCTAATTCAGTATCAATTCTATCGAAAAAACTGCTAAGCATTTTTAAACTGCAAAATGTTCAATTTCCCCATACCAGCCCATGTTATTTAGTACTCACTTATGGCGTTAACTTTAACATGAATGAAACCACCCCATACATCACAATAACTATTTACAATAGCATAAATATTATGTTGTTATAATTTAGCATCATTTATGCTATAATGATATAAATACAGCATAAATTACGTTGTTTATTATTTCCGTGAAGCAACATTTATGCATATATAACATCATAATTTATGCTATATTGTATAATGATTATACACTATACATAACATAATAGTTAAAAAATTTAGCAGCATAAATACTTATGTTATAACAAAATAGCTGCATTTCAAGGACAAAAATAAACACATAATAATTATGCTAGCTCATTGACAGCATCATTTACAACATATATACTGCATAATAACTTGGCTACATAGTATAAATATTATGTTGTACAGCAAATTATTTGTTTATATTGATCCATTTTACCAACATTTATGATATATGTATGACATAAATGTAGCATAAATTAAGTCATTTATTCTTTACGTGTAATATAATAGGAATTTTTCAATGCAGCATAAATTAAGTTGTTTCAATGTAATAACTCAATTTTTAATGTTTAATTATTTTTATTTATTTACTGATTTACTTATTTATTTATTTATTTATTTATTTATTTATTTATTTATTTATTTATTTATTTATTTATTTATTTATTTATTTATTTATTTATTTATTTATTTATTTATTTATTTTTTATTTATTTATTTATTCATTTATTCATTTATTTATTTATTTTTTATTATTTATTATTTATTTATTCATTCATTCATTTCATTACATAATAAAATAAACTCAGAAAATGTAGTAAAAAAAAATTGCATTATTATTTTATTATCTATAATTTCGTACTGCGAGACCGGAAACATTTTTCAAATGAGGCATTCAATGCTATAGAGAAAGACACATAAAATATAAACTGTAACAAATTGTGCATAACGTATGCACTTTTGAACATTATAATGTTTTGTTGTTGGACGTCCACTGCTTTATATTTTGTAAAATAGTGACCTTGCAGTGGAGCTTTAGTTTTTTAGTGTTGCAAATTACCTATGCTGTGCATACATACAACATAGTCACTCTCCTACAGGGTGTATGCAGATGACATCATATTTAATACGCTTGGAGGCCATACTGGAGTAGTAAATAGCATTGCTGGGCATAGGACAAACTTATTTTAAGCCTATTTTCTTTGGGAAATCAGTTATTTTTTTGTTATTGTTATTTTTCTCACATGCTTGATATACTAGCTAATTCAACATATTTACAGCATCAATGCTCTCAAAAATATTGTATATCGGTTTTAAAATAGCAAAACAAGGTATTTTCCTATGCCCTATGCCACCCATGTTATTGAGTTATCCAACAAGGACTTTAACATGAATGCATATATACCCTCTACCCTCACCTATAATAATACATACTCTCGTATATTTCTCATATTTTATGTAATTTTACTTCGTACTTTTTTTTTTTTTTTTTTTTTAATTGCATGCTTTCTTGGTAGCTAACTATACTATACCATTTTGTAATTGACTATATAGGATGTTCTTTATTAAAACGCAGACAGTATAATATGTCGTCTTAATGTCTGATATCAGCCAACAAAAGTCACGTTTCTTGTTCATTATAAAATCACGCCACATTTGTATAGTATGGTACAGACAGATCCATATAAAGCTGTGCATTAAACTATAATCACTGCGTATAATAGTATAGATTTGAAGTACCATAATCACTTTAATAGTATGGTCAAACATCTAGTGTATGTCTTACTCGTTCTATCGTCATATTTCCATCTCTTCAATACTGCTTACCAGCGGTAAAAAAAAAAAAAATAATAATTAATAATATAATAAAACATTTTATTGGATTAAAACACGTTAAAGTGTCTAGTATCCCTCATTTAAAAGTTTCAGGAATCAAAGAAGTTGCCACAAAAGTCACCAAAATAAATAAATAATAATATTATAATTATAAAAAGTGTTTCTCCATAAATGTAATTTTAAATTATTGAACTCGCGCCTTTTTCTATAGCGCGGCTCTGATTGGTGATACAATAATGCTGTTCGTAAACCCTGTTCTCTGCACCAAAAATGACGATCGCCTATGGTTATTCAAATGGAATGCGCATTTTTTGGTGCAAGAGAACAGGGTTTACGAACAGCATTAATGATTACAAATAGAGCATTCACTGCAAAATTTTAAACACCAAAAAATCCTTTTTTTTTTTTTTTTTTTTTTTTTTTAGTTAAAAAAAGCGTATTAGAATTTCAACAATTCAATCAGCAAATTAAATGTTATTTTGGTAGAAAGGGGCGTTTAAAAAAAAAACTGTCTTACGAGCGTGTAAAATTTGACATGCCGTCACTGAAGTGGATCTGTGACATAAATACATGGCATGCATAAATTACGTAATTTATTTTATCTATGCAAGTTTGATTGTTAGCATATCACATATTATATCAGATTTCACTTTATTTATCTCTTCTAAATAAACAGTCTTAAAATTAGGTAATATCAGCAGCGAGTGAAAAGATACTCCGGGTCGTCATGACCCCAATAATGCTGTTCGTAAACCCTTTTTTCTGATAGTAAAATGACGATCAACTATTGGGAATGCGCATTTTATGGTGCGAGAAAGCAGGGTTTACTAAAAATAAAAAAGAAACAAAAAGAAACAAAAAAAGAAAAAACAGTATTGGGTTCGATACCCAAAATTTCTATAACGATACAGTCCGCGCCACTTAAGGATGCGACCAATTAGAGAGCATTTAAAAACTCTTCATTTACTTAACATAAGCCCACATCCTAGCGTCCTTGAGCGCTTGAGTGTCTATTGGCTCGTGGCTCGATTTCGATTAATCGCGAACATCCTTAGGTGGCACGGACTGTACTATATTCTAGTATCACGCTATAACGATAACGATATCGATACTTTTAAAAATCTCACCCACGATAAGGATACTATAACAATAACGATAGTTTTTTGATAACGATAACTACATATAAATCATATCATAATGCAATCATTTTACAATACCCCGGCCTTTGATAATGTTAATTCTGGAAAAATTCAAATTTTAAAAATAGACACATTTTTACTCGATTCGCAGTGCACGGCTGTCATCATAAGATTTGCTTATAACTAAAGAAAACCACGAGTTTGGTACCTCATGTAAATGTAAATTGTGTGGTGAGCCATATGATCAATATCATTTGCTGAAATGTACTAATCGTAGCATTACGGCCGTAAGTTGCAGTTCACGGTTAGCTCACGGTTAAATGGTATGCAACTTACGGCCGTTAGTCTAACAGCATATTATGTATGTAATTTACTATTTCTTATTTTGTAAATATTTTGGTTATATGTTGTACACCATGAGTGTTTATTGAATAAAATGAATAATGCAATTTTTTATTGAAATAAAATATTTTAAATACTTGCTTCATGACTGCGTACTATACCTATACAATGATAAACCACCTCATTTATATATACTTTTTAAATGTTTGGTAATATTTTCTTACTTTTGTGTATATTTTTTCTTATTTTTTGGAACCAAAAGTATCGTTATAGATGCGAGACGATAATATCGTCAATTTTTGTTAATCTATAGCGAAAACTTTTATAAAACTGTTAATCTTTAACGTTTCGATAATCGAATATCGTTATAGTTTTGTTATCGTATTTACAATAATCGAACCCGAGACTGCAAAAAAAATAATAATAATATAATGACTTCAGATGTCGTTACAGTTTAAAACTTATACAGTATGATTGGTCAAATATATTTTATGTGGTCTCTTTACTTACTGAATATTAAGGGTCATAAAATGTTCAAAATTTTAGCAAATTGAAAATACAAATAATAAAATTTTCAATTTTTTAAATACATAAGTCATATAAATATGTCATATATTTAATTAATATATAAATAAAAAAATAAAATCTACACACGTTATTTTGAATGAAACAAATCTAAGTAAGTAAGTAAGTAAGTAAGTAAGTAAGTAAGTAAGTAAGTAAGTAAGTAAGTAAGTAAGTATGTAAGTAAGTATGTAAGTAAGTAAGTAAGTAAGTAAGTAAGTAAGTAAGTAAGTAAGTAAGTAAGTAAGTAAGTAAGTAAGTAAGTAAGTAAGTAAGTAAGTAAGTAAGTAAGTAAGTAAGTAAGTAAGTAAGTAAGTAAGTAAGTAAGTAAGTAAGTAAGTAAGTAAGTAAGTAAGTAAGTAAGTAAGTAAGTAAGTAAGTAAGTAAACAAGTAAATGATATACTAAGTAAACAAACAACAAAAACCAAGCCGGCAAGCGCAGGCAGGTGCCGCTGCCTAATTTGCATGCGAGAGGTGTTAGTATTGTTGCTGGTGTTGCGGGGGGTGGGGAGGGGGCAGTTGTCAGTTGTCAGTCAGTGTGTGGCGGGCACACATCAGTCACTTCATTCAGCGCAACCTTGCAGCACAGAGCAGCGCACAATCGCGAGTCACAGTACAAAATCTTCTGGTGAGTACATCTTATATTTCTACCCTACTGCGGCTTTTCTAATTAATTAAAAATGCCAACTACTTCCACCTAACAAAATTGGTGTTCATAATTTTAAACTGATTTTTTTTTTTTTTTTTTTTACATAAGAAAATTCCGCTGGAAAATTCCACTGGAAAATTCCATGGTTTGATCTTTTTACTTGACTTTTCGTATAAGAATCAAAAAATTTCTTAAGTGGAAGTAATTAGCATATTTACTTAGAAATCAATGCGGTTTATTGAAAAATAAAGTTATTTATTATACAGTGTGTGTGTGTGTGTGTGTGTAGCAGAATTCAAAATTAATTCTAATAAATTACAATAAAGTTAACAGAAATTTGATCAAAAAACAAAAACTAAAATATAAATCCTATCGAACAAAAAAAAAGTAGTTATTTGGAAATATTGTAAAAATATAATAAAAGTTATTCATACTTTTTTTTTTTTTTTTTTTTTTTTCACTTTTTTTTTTTTTTTTAGTATATAAAAAATATGACCCAATGACTTACGGTTTTTCAATTTTCGGAATTTTCTTCCAAAATTAAACCATCAGTTTTTCAGCAAATAGCCATCTACGCCTAATACTTTGACAAATTTGGTTCATTATCTAATTGAAATTAAATTCTTATTTGTAAAATTAAGTTTCCAACACAATTTTGTCCATTTTATCAAAGGCTCGCAGATCTCTGAAATTCAAAAGTTAAACCGTTTATTTTACACCATTTCAAAGACAACAACAATTATTGGGTGTTTGCACATGACGTCATGTGCTGAATTGCACTTTGATGCCATACTGGAGGAATAAAAAACATTGCACAGCATAAGACAAACAAGGTTTTTACTTTTTATTACTTTTTATTACTTTTTTTTTTTTTTTTTTTTATTAGTTAATTTTTATTTTTTTTTCTCGCGTATTTGCGAGCTACTAATTCAACCTGTTAGCAGCAGCAATGCTCTCAAAAATATTGTTAAAGTATTTTTAAAGTCTCAATATGTGTAATTTTCCCATACCAGTTCATGTTAATTTAGCGCTTATACATATTACGGCGTATGAAATCTAAAAATGCTATAAAAGTAAAATTTATGCACTGAAGACGCATAGATTTACGTTAATATATAATGCTATTGGTAATTTGATGACTTTATTGATCTATTATTAATTAATGAATTGTTAAATTTCATTGTTCATACATTTATAAAAGTAAATTTTTCTTATAGATGTAACACAATTAATTTATGACATGATTTGGCAACATGTAATAAGATGCATTGTTTAAAAATAAATGTATTCTCTTCTATCCAACGATATATTATTGGTTGCCATGCAGTTTATGAATGAAAAACGTCATTTGTTGAGAAGTACGTCACGTGACTAAATTAATTAATTAAGTTGTTAATTACAAGGTGTTTACTTACCGGTCACTTACACTGCACTAATTATAGTAATTTGCTAATTACTATTTCATTGAGAAAGACGATTAGAACTGCCAAAAAAAAAACGGTATATCATTTTTTTAAGTATAATTTCTCTATTTTTATGCAATTTTTTCAAATCGTTCCATTTTTTATTATTTATTTAATTTTTATTTATTTTTTTATTACATATATTTTTTTGGGCACCTTATTTCTTTTTATTATTATGATTTAAGTAGATTACTGACCAAATAATTTGGAGAAATATTTTAACCACGTGAAAACAATTAAATAGAAAAATAATGCAATATGCATTAATATGCAATAATGCAATTCCATACATTTGATTGTTAATTTTTTATTATTATTATTGAGCATAACACTTATGTTGCAAAGAATTATTGTTTATATAAATAAAAAATTACAACATTTATGCTATATGGCATTAGAAATATAAAATAAATTAAATTTACGTATAGTTTGTCTTTTTCGCAAAGAAAATGCATTTTTTTTCCTCCTTCTTCTTCTTCTTTTTCTTTAATGAGGTATGGTAAAACATTTACGTGTTTATAGAAAATCATAAATCTAAAAGATAAAGAACAGCAATACCTGATAAAACTTTCAGATTTTTTTCTCTAATATTTCTCGAAATGCTATATTTTATAAAGTTTCCCCTATATATATACGTAAAAAGGCTCATATTTCTAGTGCAAATACATAAATAGTTTAGTAAGTAAGTAAGTAAGTAAGTAAGTAAGTAAGTAAGTAAGTAAGTAAGTAAGTAAGTAAGTAAGTAAGTAAGTAAGTAAGTAAGTAAGTAAGTAAGTAAGTAAGTAAGTAAGTAAGTAAGTAAGTAAGTAAGTAAGTAAGTAAGTAAGTAAGTAAGTAAGTAAGTAAGTAAGTAAGTAAGTAAGTAAGTATAAGTAAGTAACAGTTGGGTTAAATTGAGAGGTTGTATGCCTGATTTCGTCCAATAAAAGCCGTTAAGGATTATTATTTATTATTAAAGCCCTTAATTGTCAACTTACTTTTTTATCATTTAGAATACTAGATTGATAATTACCATACCATATTATCCATATTATCCGTTGATTTTGTATTTATTTTCTTTATTTTCATTTTGACGGTTATTTCACGTATCTGACGTTACAATGTACCGCCACCAATCTCAGTCACCGCTCTGGTCACGTCATAAATTTAAACACCTCCCTCAAGTTATTTACCCCTATCACTACCCCATAGGTACATTGTGACGTCAGATGCGTGAAATAACCGCTAAAATAAAAGTAAATGAAAATAAATACAAAATTAATATGTTAGTTTCTAATTAATGGATAATAAGGTATGGTAATTATCAATCTAGTATTCTAAATGATAAAATAGTCAGTTAACAAGAGCTTTAAGTAAGTAAAAAGGTCTGCTGTGGCAGTAAGTCCAGTCAAGTGCGTAGTAAGAGTGAGTGAACTGAAATGTAAAGTGAGCGTTGTTTGTTGCGGCAGTGAACGACTCAGATATCATAAACCTAATTTGACTCCACACAGGATCATATTATCTTTACGTTGGAGAAAAACACGATGATGTTCATCCTGTAGCGATATATATTTGCATGCAAAAAATAACTCACACGTTTGCATTAAGAAATTTTATTTGCATTCCATCGTGCGGTTCATATAAACATACGATAAAGGTGTACAATTTTAATCTCGCAGTCTGTTCTAAGATATGCCATGCTGCATTTCTTTGTAATAAAATTGCTATATTTTATGCTATTAATATCTTTGCGATTGTTTGTTTTCTTGTATTTATAAAAATAATAATTATAACAACTTTTATTGGGCAAAATCAGGCGTACACTCGCGGGCAATAATCATGTCTGATTGCGTTGATATCTCCTAATGTTATTTATATGGGAGACTTGAATGATAGCCTGACATGTTTATTGACCGCCAGTGTACAACCTCTCAATTTAACCCAGCTGTTTAACAGTACAGTCATTTACAATTTTTGATTGTAGCATTAACATATTATAACGTAATATATATATATATATATATATATATATATATTAATAATTTTTTATTTTGATTTGTTTTGTTTTGACTTTCAATGTATGTGAACTTGCTCTTTTGCTGAATAAAGAACTAATTTTAATTTAATAATATATTTTATATTATACTATTTACATTCAGCTAGTATTTTTTTCATAAAAATAATATTGAAAGTTTAGGGCGAGTTTTTTTAATTGTATAAAATATATTATCACAAACGTGTGTGTTTATACATATTATTACTCTGTCATATAAAATGTTACTATGCCTTAAAGTAAAGTAAAAAGGCACTCGGAAAAAAGTGACTAAAAAGTTGCTATTTAGACGTTTTTCATAATAAAAATTTGTTAGATATATACAAAGTTCTTTTAAATTTAAAGAACTAACTATTTACCGCTGAAGAAATTACTTTTATACAAACGAGTTACTGTTCAAACATTTTTTTCAACCAAGATATTGGTTTGTACTAAAGAATTACATTTATGTAACTGAATAATTTCTTAAATTTATGTTTTCCGTGCTAAGAATAAAATTTGATATGACAATGAATATATGTGTACTTGCAGGGGGCTCTATAGAATAGTTAATATGGAATTAATTTGAAATATATACAGCATAAACTAATATATAGAAACTAAATTTATCAGTTTTTTTTTTTTTTTTTTTTTTTTTTTTTAATATAAGATATAAGATTTTAATACGTTCCATGTCTTTACAGACTAGAACAAGTCAAGTCAACACAACATATACATACAACAAAATACAATTAAATTTATAGCAAGCTATGTCCTATAATATGTAAGATCAATTATATTTGACATTATTGCTAAATAATCAGATACACTGTAAAACATATTTTCAAGTAGGTATTTCTGTACTGATTTCTCAAATAATAAATATGATTCACATTGTTTAATACTAGGTGGTAGTGCATTATATATTTGAGGAAAACAATATTCCTGGACCTTGTTTACTAAAGTGATAAATGTTGATTTGTCACTCCTATTACTAGTTCATATTTCTGAAATATGAACTCTAAATGCTATAATATAGAAAACAAAAAGCAGAACTTGATAATATGATGACTGATGAATGAATAATGAAATGAAGCAACTTTATAAATACTGTATGCATCATTTCATGTTTACTTAACTAGAATTTCATAATTTAGTTTCATTTTACTGATGATAATATGGTTTAATATAATTATTTATTTCATTAGTTAATTTCGTTCTTTTTTCTAAACTTTTTATCCATTTATTAAATGTTAATTTATTCGGATTATAAAATTTTATGATTTTTTTTTTAATTTTTATCATTCGACATCTTTAAATTTAGAGAGAGAGAGAGAGAGAGAGAGAGAGAGAGAGAGAGAGAGAGAGAGAGAGAGAGAGAGAGAGAGAGAGAGAGAGAGAGAGAGAGAGATCAATGACTAACATAAAATGATGAAATAAATTTTTTCAATGAAAAAAAAATCGGTTTATAGGTTATAGGTAATTATTTATAAAGAATAAACACAAATTTTTGGCCCTTAATTTGTATCTTAAAATATTAACTGCAGCACTTTTTAAGAAATGCTAAAATATAAATTTCTTACTTTATCAAGGAAAAACATAAATTACGTATAGCTCTGACCAAAAGTTCCCAAACGATTTGTATAGGCAACCTGCAATCACACTATAATATGCTATCGTTATGAGAAAACGCAGCTGCTCCCGTTCGGGAACTTTTGCCCATAAAGCTGTACATTGAATAATTTCTATACTGAACATCAATGGTACACAATTGCTATATTGTAGAGCACAAATGTTGCTAGTTTGTAATAACATACGTAATTATGCTAAACATCTTAACTATCATGCTATAGTATAATCACTATACAATATAGCATAAATTATGTTGTTAAATGCATAAATATTGCTACAATGAGATAGCATAATTATTAAGTACAACGTACATATTTGTCCGTGTATAATAAATAACTATCCGAATACAAGAATATGGTAAGAAATTAATGAATTACATATACATATATATATATATATATATATATATATATATATATATATATATATATATATATATTTATATGAAATAAAAAAATAAGAAAATCCTTCAAATTTTTGTTTAAAAAAATCGTGAATGCATATACAACTTTAATATGCATTTATGCAAATGAGATGCGTTTTTCACCCTCCCAATTTTGTTTTTTTAACGTTTATAGTTTAAACAATGCATTTGAATGACGTAATCTATTGTTGTCCATGTTTGCCCTGGCAAAAGTTATCCATGGATATTCAATGATTCCCATGGATAATGTCTGGTTTCCCATGGATATTTACATATTTCCCATGGACATTAGTATTTCCCACGTGGACTTTATTTCTATCCATGGGAATTTAAATATCCATGGACAGATTTTAATATTTCCCACGTAGTTTATAATTCCCATGGATAGTTTAAATATATTTCCCATGGATATTAGTGTTTCCCACGTGGACTTTATTTCTATCCATGGGAAATTGAATATCCATGGACAGATTTTAATTTTTCCCACATATTTTACAATTCCCATGGATAGTTTTGTGTGTCCATGGGAATTATTTTTAAGCGTGGCGGCATGATGAATATGACGATCCAAGCTCATTTACTCAGTCCGAGTGCAAAAAAATAAAAAGTGCATAAGAATAAAAAGTGTTTATTTTTTAATCTTTAACTAGAATCAATGAAAAAAAATTTTCGTTTTTTTTAATTTTCTTTCCAAAAAGTGGGTTTATTTCAAAAAATTACCAACCCGTAAAAAATTTTATCGCGTTTTTCGATGTAACTCAATTTTTAATACCCCAAAAAGTCATTCTAATTTGTTAATTAAGAGCATATATTAACAAATAACCACTATAGATTGATAGTTTTAAAAAAAATGCATGATAAAGTAAATATCCACTGAGAGAAAAATTATCCATGGGGATTTCAACATTTTCCCCATGGATAGTTTCTATCCATGGGAAAAAAACTATCCATGGGCAATTTGTCCATGGACAATAATTTCCCATGGATAGAAACTATCCATGGGGAAAATGTTGAAATCCCCATGGATAATTTATTATCCATGGATACACTTTTGCCAGGGTGGCATTGTTGACGTTATATATAGCTACTCTTCACTTGTGTTTCCTAATTTATTTACTTTAATTCACTTTGATATTTTACTAATCTGATATCAGTCAGTCACAGATTTGAGGCAGAGATGAGAAATACTTGAGAGAGATAACAAGGTTAATCAAATCAAGTTGATCTAGATATCATAATAGTAACCATTGTTCTCTCTTTATCTATAGCCAACGATTACAAAACTACTATACGATCTTTGCAGCTATACTCTATTCTTTATTATAGAAACATTTTTATACACGTTTAAACACAATACAATGATTTTTGTTTATATAAGAATTTTATTTTATCACAATAAAGGCCCGCGCAGCCTTCTTATTTTATTTAATATTAAATTAATTTTAAAAAAAATAAGCCGCTGTGATTGGCTGAGAGCCGACTCTCAGCCAATCACAGTTGCTTAATTACTTAAATTAAGTTAATATTTAAATAAAATAAGATAGCTATGTATGGGCCTTAACATAAAAAGCCTGGTCAAATATATACCAGAATAGCTTTATTTTTTTACTTATTATTATTTATTATTATTATTATTTTTTTTTTTTGGAATTATTAAATAATATGATAAGCATTTTGAAAACCAAAAGGACACAAAATGAAACACTCTGACCAAACAAGAGCAAAGATTTTTCACAACCGGATACGCCCTTTTTTCAAAAAAAAAAAAAAAAGCCAATAGAAAACATAATTTATACTGGTGATGAAATTTTTAATATTGAAGTTAATATATATTTTTTATACCTATAACGTGATTAAAATCTGAGAAAAGGGGTACTTCCGGTTGTAATATATTTTTATCTTGATTTGGCAATAAATTGTGTAATAATTATGCTAGCACAAATGGTGCTGAATTTGAGCTAGCATAATTATTACGTATTTATTTTTGTCCATGTAATTTTAGGAGCTGATTTGCATGACAATAATTGTCATTTTAACTATACTTTTCATGTACCGTGCTGGGATAATATATTTTACCAATTAAATTCAAAGTGTGTTTTTCTTATGAATAACATTACAATTTAAAGTGCGAGTTTGTGAATGGTAAAACATATTATCACAGTCGTATGTATAATCATGAAGTAGTATACAGAATACGTAAAAAAAAAAAAAAAAAAAAAAAAAAAAAAAAAAAAAAAAAAAAAAAGGAACAATTATGCTAGCTCAATGTAGCAACATTTATGCATCACAACATAATTTGTGCTATATTGTACAGTGATTATTCCACAAAGCTTAATAGTTAAGATGTTTAGCAAAATTACTTTTGTTACTAAAAATAGCAACATTGTACAGTACATAGAAATTATTTATCGTAGCATATCGAGTACGTAATTTATTTTTTCCCGCGTGCAGCTTGTTTTAGTTAATGTAATGAAGTAATGTTCACACGGGCTTATATATTTGCATTAATTTAATTTTGTTTACAGTACAGAGAGAGAGCAATACTTGAAATAATCAGGAAATTTGATCGCGTGAAGTTTATAATATGATTTTAAAATGTATACATCGTTAAATTTAATGTGCAACGAAATTATTGCACAACGTGAACGTATATAGCTTTATGTTTTATTGTTAAATGTTATTTTTGAAGTTATTATATTACAATTACTAATAATTCTTTTTATATCGATCAATCAATCAATCAATCAATCAATCAACCAATCAATCATTTATTATATAAACAAATGAATCAAAGAAAGAAAAAATCCATCTATGTATAGGCATTAAATGCAATACTTTATTTATATTTTAATTTAGTGGAAAATCACCACTCAACTAATTAGCATAATTTTAAAACCCGGAAGGTCGTTAATTGAAATTTAAATAAAATTCGCACGGTGCGTTTATGCATAATAAGAATAACTAATTAACAATTTAACATTCAATATCAAAATATCTAAACATTTTTTAATTAAAATGCAAAAATCAGATGCATGAATTTTTAATTAAGCATTAGAAAAATCATTAGTCATTGTAACTTCTAATGCATCGCTATTTCAAGGGAGGGGGCATTTATATGGTAAAATGATCATCAACAAAATTATCATGAAATATACCCCCACCCCACTTTTTTCTGCACTGGTACACGCTAGATTTAGGGGAGCCAAGAGGGAAACATAATTAGCAAATTCAATAAATTTACAGCATTTGCCTTTTTTTTTAATACTATAAACTCGTATGAGTATTACGTAAAAAAAAAAATAAATAAATAAAAAACTTCATTATATTATATAATACTTTGCGTTGAAAATTCAGAACATCACACTATAATACCATGCACCTAATTTTAAGATTTAATGTTATAGGAAAGAATAAATTACCTAATTTATGCTAGTTACGCATAGTTAAGGTATAGCATAAGTGTTGCATAACTTAAAAGAAAGTAAATAATTTTACTATAAACATAATAGTGCATTATGATAGCATGGCTATAAATGTTGTAAAATGAATAAAATTCAGAGACTGGAACCGGTTCAGGTTCCTGCATGGAACCGCTTTTTTATTTTTTTTTGGAATTGGTTTTGAGAACCGGTTCTTTGTAAGTAGCACTTTTTTGTAAGTGCAGGTTCACTGGGAACCAGTTTTTAAGTACCAACTTTTGAGAACCGGTTTCAAAAATTGGTTCTTATAAGTACCGATAAGTTCAGAACCTCGGTACTCAAAAACCGTAAATATTAGAGGAACGGTTCTGGTCTCCTGGAATAAACAAGGCTAAAAATGAGCTATAAAATATTTACTTTATTACTTTTATTACATATTTATATTCAATGTGTATTCTATTCTAACATCTTTTGTAATATCCGTTTAATGAATATTTATACAAAAATTTAAAATATTGACCGAGGTATTTCCAATTGCGACAATTTATTTACACATTAAGAAGCAAGTGTTAAGCGATATTCACCAGTAGCGAGATTTTATTTGTCAAGCCAGTGATAAATATATGTTCTGTATCTCGTTACAATAATATTAACTCTAATTTAATTATACACTCGCATCTAATCAAAGTTCTATATCAGTGACTCACGTTCCATTGAATATGGTGTAATATTTTAATATAATATACACTTTGTAAGTGTATAAAAGTGTATAATATACTGCAGTATACATACTGAGAAAACACACATTGTCCTTGTTGCGTCCAAAGGGCGTAATTGCATTTCAAGGTCGACTCACAAAAGGCGTACTTGCATTTTTATCCATTCCTACAAAGGGCGTACTTGCACATGGTTTTACATGTTAAGCTTATGGCGGATCCTATGGATAATATGTAGTATATTATGTGTATATGATAGTATAAGTATTAACGTTATTTCTTCAGAGGAAAACAGTTAGCTCTTCACATCTTAAAAAAACTATGTATATCTAAGAAGTTTCATCCAAAAAGCGTCTAAAAAGTAACCTTTAATTACTTTTTTTCATTGAATACAAAGATAAATGATAAATGCAGGTGAAGTAGCTAGCCATAGGTGGTACAAAGGTAAATCTTATATAAAAATGATAACTACAGAGACTACAGGTAAAATACCTAGCCAGGTAGAACACTACTGGAAGTTAGTGTTTACTATTTACCTGTGTTGTAATCACAATACATTATTATACCGTACAATCAATATAATATTGTTCTCTCCCTCACAATCAGTGCAGTAATTATCATTATTGTTGTTATTATTATTATTGTGTGTAATTAGATTTAGCAATTAATATAATGATCATTTAATTTGTTTTATGCCCTATATGAACAAACTTCAAAATATCAAAGAAGAAAAAAGTAAAATCAATAGTAAATACTTATTAGTTATAATGATAAAATAATAGGGAAAAATTTGCACCATCTGAAAATGAGGTACTTAAAATACGTAATTTGACTAAATATGTAGAAATTTTGGGGTGTTTGAATTCAAATTTAAATTTAAAATTTTGCATTCATAATTTTTTCAAATTTTACCCATCATAAAGTTCTATACCTGCCATTAGTATAATTTTTTCTCCCGTGTATCAAGTCACGCTTGGGATACGTGTGTATTATAACGTTTGGAAGAAAGTAAAAATGTCAAAGTCAAATTTTACTAATACATTTGCTAAGTTTAACTATAACTGCTTGGAGAAAAAACAAAGAAAAGAAGAAGAAAAAAAAAAAGCATTACAAAATGTCCTTGAAATGGACCAACTCAACTCAGTTGTCGCCAAAATCCACAAAACACAACTCACACCTCTCGTCTCTTGTCGCAATACAAAACAAATACAGTGACTTCGCAATTTTACGTCTCATATACCTTTGCGTTTACAGATATTTTTACATATACTTAAAAGATATGTTTAATCTCAATGTTAACACTATAAAAACACTAAAATATATTTATATATATAAAAAATCAGCATAATTATCCTAGTTATACAGGGTCTATATTTATTATTATTATTATTTTGAAGTGCAGCCAAAATTGTAAGTGAAAAGGAGCAAAAAGTGCTTTCTTTTTTTTTCGTTCATTTGTGTCTTTTGACGAAACAGCTCGCTCGCTCGCTCTTTTTTTTTTTATTATTATTATTATTTTTCTTTGAAGTTTTCATTTCAAAAAAAAAAAAAAAAAAAAAACTAAATACTGAAGTATGAAAAGTAAATATTTTGAACGTTCCTCGTGCTTAACGTGCTTTCAAAATGCATTTAGAAACGCTAAACACTATATTATGTACTACACTCTGTAAATATAATCCTGTAAATATATATTTTCTCAATCTAGCTGATATCATTGCATTGCCATAAAAGAGCATTTTATATCACAGTGAATGTACAGCTCTGGACTAAAGTTCCCGAACGGGGCAGCGGCGGCCGCTGCGTTTTCTCATAAAGATAACATAGTGTTGTTGCGGGTTGCCTATGCAAATCGTTCGGGAACTTTTGGCCAGAGCTGTACAGACATTTTTTTTTAAAACAAAGCACAAGTGTATTTTAACTAAACATTCAACTTTTTAGAGGCTATAGTGTTGATATTGTATACCATTGACATATGCACGGGAAGAATAAATTACGTAATTTATACTGCATTCACCATTCACGAACAAAAATAACTATATACTCGTACTAATAATTCGTACATAATAATTATGCTAACTCATTTTCAGCACAATTTGTTCAATAATACAACATAATCTATGCTATATTGCATAACAATTATGTTACATAGCATTAAATGTTATGTTATATGTATTATATAATAACATAATTATTTATGTTGATCTCATTTAGCATTATTTGTGCTATACTGACTTAAATGCAGCATAAATTATGTACTTTATTCTTTCAGTGTTTATGTCATTATAATTGATGCTAAATTACAACAGTATAAATAATTATGCTCAGTACATCATAATTATACTTTAGTAACATTGTTATTATAAAGTATAGCATAAATTATGATGTATTATGCTGAAAAAGAGCTAGCATAATTATTACGTATTTTTGTCCATATGTCTACTATCTACACATTAGTGTATGCTCTGTACCACATTTCACTAGAGCACAGTTTTTTTTTATCATTATATTGTTATCAATAATATTATTGTTGTTTTTATAAACTGAGATTACTATCTTATATTTGATACTATTGTTTTTTGTTTTAATCCATAAAAGTCAAATCATGATTGAAACAGACTTAAAATTTGAATGTTAGTTAATTCCTAGCTTATTTTTAAAATCAGATTAAATTGCGTCTTTTTTTTCCATTATCAAGGTCATATCATTGTTTTGTTTATATAAAACCAGGAAATTAAAATAGTTAGTCGCATGAAGAGATTTTATGTTTTGTCTAAAATAATTTTATCATTGTTTTTAGCAAAAGTAGTTCTCTCTCTCTCTCTCTCTCTCTCTCTCTCTCTCTCTCTCTCTCTCTCTCTCTCTCTGTCTCTCTCTCTCTGTCTCACACATAATACATAAAATCTACTTAATAAATGGGACTATAAATTTTTGTGTTTATATTTAATCTTTTTGGATTATATGTATAGTTTAGAAATGTGAAAGAAAACGAACATAAATATACCTAATAATTATGCTGGCCCATTTTCTGCAACAGTCCAACAGTTATTTTAATTTATGCTATATATAATACTATTATATAGGATTATACTGTAAATATTTATGTTGTTGAAATTGAGTAATAATTTTGCTACAACGACATAAATGTAGCATAAATTATGTTATTATTTTTGTGCTTCTAATGGAAATTATTTGTATATACCACACAACAAAATACACCCAACAACGTGTAATTTAATAGAAATGAATAAGATAAAGTGGATAGGTGAACCGTCCCGAGATATCTCTGACTTGACGTAGACACCTTGCACTGCCAGGACTGCCTGCATGGCCGGAGACATCAATGCACTTAAATGTCAAGCCTAAACATCTCTCCTTAAGTTTTACCTGTGACACACTGACAATAACGTGCGGACAACACGAGAGCATATTTCAGTGTACTACGGCCGACCACGGCCGCATATAATCCCAGTGAGAATCAAACTCATAACCTCTCGCACGTCAAGTCAGTACGCATACCACTATGAGACAAAAGCTTGGTTAATTAATGGATATTTATAAATTAACAATATTAAGATTTTAATAATAAACCATAGTGGTTTTGTCGCAACTATTTTAACTTTCTTTATCTTATATTTTTATCTTTTTTTTTTTTTTTTTTTTTCGTCTTCTTCAATGCATATCAAGTGTTTTTAATTCTATTTCTATTAGAAGTTCAACAATCAAGAAATGCTTGTCAAAATACTTCGAACAGGTTATTTCCATTTTAAGTTAATGCAAAGGAGGAATTACAAAATACCATATACATAATATACCAATTTACTTATTTAAATAATTAGTATTAACTTGATTAAAAAATACCATGAAATAAAAAAAAAAAAAAAATAGCATGTTTTAGAGTTGCATATGAATAATTGTAATTTATAATATATTATAAAATAATAAATTTTGGTGTATTTATTTATACACCAACATAATGTTGAATTTTAATAATAAAACTTGGAATCATTAAAGCCATAGACCACATAAAACGACATGTGCTTTTTAATGAATAAACACAAAATGGGATCTTCAAAACTGATGACAATTTTTACCAGAATGTTAATGTAGCCCCACGAGAGAGCGTGAAAATACTGTTAAGTATGCAATTTGCGTAAAAATTCATGTTTATGACGTCAGAAACATGAAAAAATTAGTATGAAAATGTTGTGCGGGTTGCATAAATTGAAATTTTCTAATCACTGCTACGGGACTACTGTTGGGTTTTGAGATAAACTAATGTTATTTATATGTAAATCCCATCAAGTGTTTTGTGATATAAATGCTCATATTTTTCTCTGGTCTATTCCTTTAATTGAAAAATGATGAAACGTAAATAATAGACAGACAGACAATATAAAAAGTGAAAAAAGGAGGTATACTGTATTTTAACAGTAAATACAGTAGAAATTGTAATATTTTGACATATTATAATATCCCGAGATATTTGCATGATTTTGATTGAGCAGTGTGACGTCACTGACGAGTTAAGTGGTGCTCAATATGGAAGTCAGGCTCTGCTATGCTTAGCCATGCTATACTATGCACAACATTATACAATGCACTGCGAACACACTTATCACATTAGCTAATGATAAAACTCGACTTCCGCTCACATATACACTATACAGTGTATATATATAAAAATGCCAAGGTCGACTAGCACTCACAAATTATTTTAACATGCCGCCAAAATTCTCAAACTATTGTAATATCATGTCCCCCTTTTTTTTATTATTACGTACTTGATTTGTTATTAAGGTCTATTTTATAATTAATTAAATTAAGTAATTTGACTCTTATAGAAATGTTATATTTTATGATTGTAACGTGATCTTGATACTACGCAGTGATTTTGAACTTTTTTTTATTATTTTTTTTTCTAGCTTACTAAAATATGTTAGTATTCTCAAATGATTTAGATAACGTGTTTTGAATATAAAATAAAATCCAATGCATTTTTGCTCTTAGAGTTTAATATAAATTATTTAAATATATTTGGAATAATATACGACGTGCATTTTAATTTTTCATTATTGCAAAATTCTCCGTAAAAAAAAAAAAAAAAACGAAAAAAAAAAAAAAAAAAAAAAAAGAGCATGGAGTAAAAAATTTGATAACTCAGTGTTTGCAACATCCGTGGTTTGCAATAATGAAATCAATGGACCACTTGCAATGTAATGTTTTTAATTGTTGCAAAGTGGAAGTGAAAACGATTTTTCCATAAGAAATGCATTAAGAATATTTCAAATTATTATAAAAAGTTCGTTCATTGCAATGAAAGTTGTGAATTATCTGTTTATAAATTTAAATATTAGAATAACATTTTGTTATGTCACATTTTACTAAATAATGAATGTTATTTACTAGAAATAATAAATGTATGTTAAAAACTTCCTGTGTGTAAACATAAATAACAATCTGAAATTATAGAATGGAAAAAAAAAACTGATAGTAGGTTACTGGGATATTGTAGATTTTATTACAGATTATAATCTATAATTTACAGGAAAAAATATTACCAATAGCAGGTATATAAAAATTATGTAAATTGCAAATATAGGTAAATATTAACCTGAACCAGGTATTGATATACTTTGAAATGTCACCTAATGCAGGTGAAATGTTACCTAATCTAGGTGAGACACAACTTTATTGTAGTATGCTTTACCTGCAGTAGGTATTATTGTAAGTATATCAATACCTGTGCCAGGCTAATGTTTACCTACAGTGAATTACAGGATTTATGTACCTGGTTTACATTAGAAGAAAAAAAAAACTCCTTCAAAGATTTTGATATTCAAAAAAATAAATACGTACACGGGAAAAAATTAATTAAAAAGTTAATTTTATGTAGACTTTTTTTTATATAATAAATTTGTTAGATAATATACAACGTTTTTTAAGATGTAAAGAGCACCACTGAAGAAATAACGTTTATACTATAACAAGCAACTGTTTAAACTTTTATTTCACTTGAGTTATTGGTTTGTACTGAAAAGTTACATCTATGTAACTGAACAATTTGTCAAGTTTATGTTTTCAATGTATAGTAATTATATGTTACATAACCCAGTTTAAGCAATTTTTTGATCACTGCAATATAATTTATGCTATTATACTGTACTGCATTATGTGACATAAACCTTCATACAGTTTTAGTTAGGTATAATATTTATGCTATAATGCAGCATAAATTACGTAATTTTTTAACTATTAATTATTGTTTGGATTGTTGTTATTTATACAATTAAATTTTATTAAATATTATTAATGCTATAATAACGTCAATGTGGCATAAATTACGCAAGTATTTTTTTATATAAATGTGTGTATAACAAAAATGAATTAATAATAATAACAAAAAATGATTTTTTTTATTTTTATTATTAATTAATTAATGATTGTTTACATAAAATGAATAGATGCTATTGACTTAGCACGCTAACCAATAAGAGGGGGCATGTATAAGAACTTAATCTTGCAATCATTTCTTATTTTAAATTAGCGCCTCCGTTTTTTTTTTTTTTTTTTTTTTTTTATGAGAAAACTACTGCACGGAATTTCAAAAAAAAACTTGCAATGAGGTAAAATTGATATATCTAATGTCACTCACTGATAAGAGCTATTGCTTAGACCTTGACATAAACATGCAAAATGAAGTAAACAAAGTATTGATACATTGTTATTGATATCTCAAGTGGCTCCTTCACTACACACACCAATTTCTTAACAATCATATCACACTTATCATCAAGTATGCGTACGTATCAATGTATATAAGTGACGCTTAAAGTTTAAGTTTAAAAATAAAATTATCTATTAAAACAATTGATGGTATTGAGAATTAATCTCTATATAATTAACTTAATCTTTTTCTATTGTCTTTTTAATTTTTATAAATTTTTAATGTCAAGATATCAATTATACATTTAATTGTTGCATAATTTGTTGTAGTTATTTATTTAATTAAATTTAAATAGAAATAATAAAATGTGACAAATTGTGTTTTAACAGCATAGTTATTCACTTGTACAGCATAATACTTTGTTCACGGAAAAAATAAATGACGTAATTTATGCTTCATTTGCTATAGAGCACAAATCTTGCCATAATTTATAATATCATAAGTAATTATGCTGAAAATCTTTACTATTATGCTATGTAAAAATCACTATATAGCATAAATAATTATGTTTGTTATGTATATATGTTGCTGCGTTGAGCTAGCATAATTATTATGTTAATTTTTGTACATGCGAATTGTTGTAAGTTTACTGCTTTACTATATTGTCAAATATAGTGATTATTAATGATTTTAGCCTCAGAATATAATAACTTACTGTTAAAAAAAAGAATAAAAAAAAACTTTTGGTTTTTATTCATTGGTATGTGAAAGGATTACGTATGCACTCACTTAATTGTCAGTGGCATATACACTGTCACCACCCAGCTTTGAGGGTATTTAGCTTGAGGGCTACTTTGATGTGATTTATGTTACCCATCTCTGTATTATCATGAAAATTATTACGAATTTATTTTTCACCTATAGTATAATACTAAAAATTGAGCTCCTTCATAGAATATATGCAATTAAAATAGCCATATCTAATTACATTACAATAAATATGCTACATGTAATTGATATTGTGAATTGTGAGTGCATTCACTTTAAGTTATAGAAATGATATTTGTTCAAGTGTCGTACAGTACA